>CAJVPM010002340.1:0-10039 GCA_910592325.1 Scutellospora calospora | reverse complement strand
CTTAGAATTCGATCATTGGGATCTGTAGAGCATATGTACATGTGGAAAGCAAGTGGAGACATAAAATACAATAAAAATTATGATCTAAGGACCAGGATATTGCATTATCCCTTAAACCGTCCAGTTTAGTGGGCAAATTTGCCCACTAAAATAATTGGATAATGTCGTCTATAAAAAAAAATTTTTTTTTTATGGAGATATTTATTACAACCAGCTCCCAAAAGTTCGAACCACACGTTACACTCGATAGCCGCAGTGTGGCATACTCGAAATGATTCAAACAAAGGGCATAGGTTCACACAATGGCTGTAAAGTGTGCCATTTTACCTGAACTTTTTAGTCACATTATCTCCCTCACATTGCCCCCAAAATCAGTTCTGTGACGTTGGTCGTGAAGAATCTTCGACCAACTTTAATATCATATTATGAAAGGTACTTCCACGTGACGATCGTGAAGATCTTTCATGACTGTTACGTGAAGATACTTTTTTTACTATTAAATTTGATTATAAAAACTATAGTACAGTAAACTATATTTAGTTGGTTTTGGGAGTAGTGCTAAGGAAATTTCTCGAGGTAAGAATTACATGACATCTAGCATGTAGTGTATTTTTATTTTAGCTTAGAGAATATAGGAGTGCATTTTAATAAAATTTGAGACAATTGTACAAAAATTGGTTCAAAAAAATTTTAGTAGGTAAATTTGTTCATTAGACAGTTTAAGAATATTAGATCAAATGAGAGCACAGGAAGCCAATATAAACAGATTCAAATTTAGGTCTAAATTAGATTTAAATTATACTTAATTTGAATTCATTTATACTCAGAAGAGATTTTTAATTTATTTTTATTTTTATACTTATTTTCTATTGGCTTGTTTAATGTCAAGAAGCTTTAGTGGTAGAGAAGAGAAGTTAAATGAATTTTTAAATTCAAATAGTCTAATTTTAATAAAAATGAAATTTATATAATAGTTTTTGTATTAATTATTTAATAAATATTACAACTCTAAAAAGCTTTAAAAAAAAAAAAAATTAAAATTAAATAAAAGATACAGTAATTTAAAAAAAAAAGGTATAATTGTTTATTAATTATGAGTAGATTTAATCAAGGAATATGTGATGAATATTTTGAAAAAGTATCTAAAGAATAACTTAGCCTATTTTGATGAATATTATAATTAAAAATTATTATATAATAAATAATTTTTTTTGGTTCAAAGTATATAAAGAAATATAGTTTTACTCTTTCAAATATGATTTTTTTTTTTTTAATTTTTAAAGTAGCTTACTTTGCTAGCAGTATTTTATTAATTTGAATACAGGGTTACAACATAGGTAATTTCTGCTATTAAAGTTATATAAAGAGTATATAACTAGCTACATATATAATTTTAGTTATTATCTATTTTAAGTAGTCTGTTACACAAATATTAAACTATCTGAGTAGTTTTATACAAGCTACTATATCTGTAACTTGCTTGTGAGTTATCTATTTTAACATTCTGTTCAATATTATTTGTCATAATTTCAAACTAATCTTTATTACAATACCTAACTATTTAAGCTAGCTAGCTTATTACAAATTCTTAACAAACCAGCTTAGATCTTCTCAAAATATATTATACTCAACATATTGTAAATATCTGCAGAGCTAGTTAACCTTAAAAGCAAATTTACTAGAGTATTTATACTCATTTCATAGGTTTTACTTAGATTAGATTCTTGTTGATATTTATATAAATTTAGTTTTTTCTGTAGCTTTTTACTAGTTTAGTTTTCTGAGTACTTAGATATTTCATAATACAGATTCTTCTAAATTTAGTTAGTTGCTAAGCTAAGTTAGTATTGCTAATTAGAAATTATATATTGTATAATCTTTATAGCTATTTGTACTACTGTAACAAACTTATATGTACTCATTTGATCTATATTATATATATATAAACTTCTCTGCTAGATTAAACATTAACTAAATTAACTATTGAAATCTGTATTACTTCATCTAACTTAGGATTTCTACTATACAGGTCTCCTGTCTGTAGATCCTATTAAGATTTATTTATACAATATTATGTTCCTCAGATATACATCATACTTCTAATATCTGAATAATATTGGTATAACATGATTTACAGGATTACAATCTCAGAAACAAAGTTTACTGTAAGTTGAGTACAAAAATCTGAGTAATTATTCAAATTCATTAATAGTAGGATTTGAACCTTAGACTTCTTATATAGTGATCTAGTAATCTAACTACTATACTAAAATTATCAAACTTTCAAATATGATTTCTTTTTAAGTATATTTGAAGAGTTAACTATATTAAGTTTTAGAAAATAGTTAACTATATCAGCTAATTAAAAATTCTTTTGATTTTTTAAGAAATATTTTTAATTCAAATTCTGATTATATAACTATAATACTATAGTATAATAGTACTTAGATCTGAATAATCTGAATATCCATTTAGCTTATCTAGATATTCCATATCCTTATCTATTATCCGTATCTGTTAAGCAGTTGCTTATCCGTTATTCATATCCATTTAAATTATAATCATTTGGATATCTGTTTAACTTATTCAGATAGCCTATTTACTTATCTATTATCTGTTTTAATTCAAATAATCTGGATATCTGTATCTATTTGGATAATAAAATACTTAAGAATTATTAATATATAAGACTTTTTAAAAAAATCTTACTTTAAATATACTAGATAATTTCTTAATTACTTATTTTTTTTTTTTGTTATTAAGGCGGCTTACATTGCTGAGGAAATTTTATTAGAATTGTATATGAGATATACATTGATAGTCTCTACTATTTGTAATTATATGAAGAGTGTACAATAAGCTATATGTACAACTTTAGTTATTATCTAATTTAAGTAGTCTGCTATATAGACGATTAGACTACTCAATTAGTTCTACACTATGCTGCTATACCTGTAACCTGCCTGTGAGTTATCTATTTAAACACTCTGTTCATTAACCTATACAGATCTAATCTAATGTCACTGCAACACCTAACTACTTAAGCCAGCTAGCTCGTTACAGATCTATTTATCCAGAACAGCTTAGGTCCTCTCAAGATACATTATACTTATTATATTATAGATATCGCAAAGCCAGTTAACCTTGAAGCATACCTACTAGAGTAGTTTGTACATATTTTATGAATTCACCTAGCTTAGATCCTTGTAGATATTCATACAACTCTAGTTTCTACCATAGCTCTCTACTAGTTTTTTGTATTCTATTTTCTTAGATGTTTCATGAGACAGATTCTCCTAATCCAGTTAGCTGTCAAGCCAAGTTGGTATTACTGATCTTTTCTGTAGAATAGATTTATACACACTTAACTCAATCTGCATCTTTCGATTATAGTTTCCTTTCTGAGTTAAATGTTAGCTAGTATGACTATCAAAGGCTGTACTATTTTATCAACTTGAGATTTCTACCATGCAAATCCTCTGCCTGTAGATCCTATTAAGATTTATTCATATAACATTATGTCTCACCAAATATCTCGTCACACTTTCTATATCTAGATGATATTAGTGTAACATGATTTACAGGGTTACAACCCCTAAAACAAACAGGGTTTACCATAAGTTAGATACAAAGGTCTGAGTAATTATTCAAATTCGTCAACAGTGGGATTTGAACTCCAGACCTCTTGCATAACAGTCTGACAACCTAACCACTATACTAAAATTGCTAGACCTTCTTAATTACTTATTTTAAATTTTATTAAATCATATATTTTCATATATTTAAGATTTTGTCACAAAATTTTTTAGATTTTGTCAATTTTAAATATTTAAATATTTTAAGAATCCACTAAAATAATTTTACTAACTAAAATTTAAAAAATTTGTAGTTAATATTAATCTTAAACTTATTTAAATTTTAATATATAAGAAAGCTAGAGAAATTTAAAATCATAGTCTGTTAAATTATATATAACTAATTGTTTACTATTATACCTAATTGTCTAAAGTGAAGCAGAGAACCCTATATTATTTGGCATATGATACAAAATTTACATTTTTTGATGCATTGGGCTCAAAAAAAGATACCTTCTTGATGTACTAATATAATAATTATGAAATTCACATCAGAAACGCAATTTGAATGTATCTGTATATGTATCTATATTTATATTAGTGTTTTACAGCTATTTTCATAAATTCTAAGATACTTAAAAATTTATTCATTTCCCAAAATCTCTTCGGTTTCATTTTGTGAATTATCTAACTCTTCGAAAACTACATCTCTATCTCTGGACTGAAGTTCTGAAGATAGCGATGTAGTTTCTAAAAAGTTAAATAATTCACAGAACGAAACTGAAGATATTTTAGGAAATGAATAAATTTTTAAGTGTTCTAGAATTTATAAAAACAGCTGTAAGCTAGTTAAGCTAGCTAATAAAATATAGTTAGCTAGCTAATGTAGCTAAAGCAGGCCAACATTAAGAATTAGTTTGGCTGGCATTAAAAATTAATAAATTAGACTAGGCATTAAGAGTTAGTTTGGCCAGTATTAAAAATTTATTAGATATTAAGAGTTAGTTAGGCTGGCATTAAGGATCAGTTAGGCTGGCATTAAGAATCAGTTAGACTTGATATTAAAGATTAGTTAGCCTAGTATTAAATTATTAATGGATAACTGAATATCCGAATAATCAAGATAATTTATCTATTACAATTTTACTTATTTGGATTACTTATTCATTAGCTAAACCCTTATCTAGATATTCAGATATTCAGATAACTTATTCAGATAACCTTATTCAAATCTAAGCACTATAGTATAAGTATATTATATACTATAATATAGGTTGAAATCAAATATATCAAACAAGCTATCTGCTATCTGATATTTTTATAATACAAAATAATAATTTAACAAAATATTATCACAAAAAATAGTTAGTTAATACTGTATCTTGCTAAAATT
Source organism: Scutellospora calospora (assembly GCA_910592325.1). NCBI lineage: Eukaryota > Fungi > Glomeromycota > Glomeromycetes > Diversisporales > Gigasporaceae > Scutellospora > Scutellospora calospora. The sequence goes on along the minus strand of CAJVPM010002340.1, from coordinate 5,071 downwards.
CAATAGATAGATTTTGTTAAATATTAGACAAGATATTAGCTATCTAATACTACTATAATATAATAATAATTTAACAATATTAATATCTTTATATAAGTAGTTATAGTTATAGCTTATTAATTATTCAAATCATATATTATTATTTTTTTTTTTTTATTGTTACAACAAGGCCTCGATGCTAGTTAATTTTTATTAAGTTGTTTGTAGGTTTATATTGGTTAGTGAGAATACAATTGGTTATACATACAACTTTAATCATTGTCTATTTAAAGGTTCTATCTAAAGGTTACCTACCAATTGTCATACCTAGTATCCCTTTGTAAATACTCTATTTTAAACTCTCTGCTATCTCCATCATCCCTAAGCTGTTAATCTAATTTTATTCTTAAATCTGCACAATCTCATGCTGCCTCAATAAGGACTACTCAGACTGACTTTGCGCTTCAGTTTCCCTTATTAGAAGGGCCCTATCTCAAGGTACTTTTTTGTCCTTATCAGGAGAGGCCTGCAGTATAACCCAACTATGCTGTGCTATATTTCAATTAAGCTAGCATATACCCTTATAAATGTTTGTACAAACTCAGTTCTTTCTATGGTTTTCACTAGATATAGTCCTCTGAGATTTCAGATGTTTCATGAGGTAGATCCTCCTAATCTAGTTAGCTGCCAAGCCAAGTTAGTATTGCTACTAATGCAAGGTACTAGGCTGCATTACACAGTGAACTTACTTACACCTATCGATCTCATATCTTCTATGCTCAGGTTTTTCATTAGATCAAGCGTTAACCGAATTGACTATCAAAATCTGTACTACTTCATCTAATTCAGGATTTTTATCATGCAGGTCCCCTGCTCATAGATTCTATCGAGATTTATTCATATAACATAACTTGGATATTGCATCACACTTTCAATATCTAATTGATATTAGTGTAATATAATTTACAAGGTTACAACTGCCAGAAATGAACAAGGTTTACTATAAGTTGAATACAAAGATCTTAGTAATTATTCAAACTCATCAACAGTAGAATTTGAACTTCAGACCTCTTATATGGCAGTCTAACAATCTAACTACTATACTAAGATCACTGAACCTATATATTAATTTAGTAATATTAATTTAAATATATATAATAAATATATACTATATATCTATATAGTAATAAATTATTTTAAATATATATAACTATTAAAGATTATATTTTCTATTTAACAGAATCACTAATATATATTTCTAAAGTTTTTTTAATTCAACTATAAAAGTATTAGCAACAAATTTTCATAGTATATTATATATAAAATTATATAATTATAATTTAATTAAATTATAAAAATTATTATTTTATAATTTTATATTATAATGTATATTATTATTATTGCTAATACTAAGTTAATATCTTTGCAGATACAAAAGAGCCTTCTGTAAATTATAGAAATATAGTCTTGCTTAGGCAAACTACTCTTATAGAAGAAAAATTACTTTTGCAACAGATCTAGAGTAGCTAAGTGAGTTTAAAATTAGATAAAGAGAGCAGATTTGTAGCTAGTTTAATTTAGTTTATTTTTCTGTAATAACAATATGTAGTTGTTTTTTCTTAATAAATAAAAGACAAAATTATCTAAGTTAAAAAAAAAATAAGTTAATATCTTAATTTTTTATCTATTTTTTTGTACTAACAAATATATACAAAATTATACTTTATTTTTTTTTTATTAATTAAAGTAGCTTACTTTGCCAAGCAGATTTTATTAGTTTGATATATAAAGTCATCTATTAACAATTTTCTATAATTTGTAATTATATAAAAACTGTACAATCTGCTATACTCATCTTATTCAATATAAAAAACTTCTTCTAATCTATATATAAAGGTTGTTCAACTCAATTCTATTACTATCTATTAAATATCTTCACCAAATCTGCTCTCTTTCTCAGAAGAAAATTAACTAATTATCAAGTACTCTCACTAAAACCATTAAACATATGCTATGCTTACCAACTAACACTAATAATGACATCCTCACAAACTCTCAACTACTCAATATACCTACTCTAAATAAGCTTCTATTCTTAACAAACAGTAGCAACATAAACAGATGTTTAAACTCAAACATATACCTTTTCTAAATCATACAAGCTCGTATTAAAGAATAGCTAACCAAAATATAGCAACTAACACTTACAAAAAAGATTATCCTTTCTAACCAAAGGAAAACTCAAAACTTTACAATCATTAATCAACTAATCTCTATATTTAAAAACAATATATCACTAAATAGTTCATATTTTACAAATTCACAACACTATGACTAAACCCAAAAACTAAACTCTATTTACAACTTTCTTCCAAATCTGAACACTGCAACAACTCTCAGTCTCAAAAATAATCAAATTCTCTTTCTTGAATAGCTATTTACAGCAGATAATAAATATCTACTTTCATAGAAAAACATTTATTTCCAAACTCATAAATCTCCCTGAGGGCCAATACCTAAATAGTACAAATATATAACAAACCAAATAACTACACTTCTAATACTTGAGGTTTAGCCTAATCTAAACCTTGAACCAACAAATTCCTTTCTAAATACACTCAATCTTATCATATTACAAAACTTGAACAAAAATTTATAGACTCTTTATACATCACTTCCAGATCTCAAAATTGGAAAAATAATTAACTACTCACAAACTCAAATAATATTCCAAAACTATCAAATCATTTCAACAGATACTAATACAACCTTTATCTCTCCAACACCTACTACAACACAAATTAACTACAACCAAACAATCAACTTAAAATGCAAAATACAAAAAGAAAACAACCAATTTAAACTTAGTATAAATCAACAATAATTATAAGCACTACAAAATATTCATCATTCTCTAACAAAACCTCTAACACCAGTTTTACCAAATATTCTAATTCCCTCCTCAGACATAATTCTTATCCAAAACTCTATCAAAAATCCTATATATCAAACTCAACTAACAAACTTACATAATCAAATTCTATCTCTTAATTCTACAGACCTCCATTTTTATACAGATACCTCAATTAAAAACTCCCAAACATCTAATATCAAAACAGGCATCACTTGGATTCTTCAAAATAATACTAGAATAAAATTTAATACATCTATACTATTCGCACCAAACTCTACAAGAGCTGAACTCACAACATTTATCTACCTATTTCTAATCCTACTATCAAACTACAATATACATATTCATCTTGATAACTTAGCTACAATCCAAATACTCAAAAACAACTTACTATACAACTACTTAACTCAAACTAAAACAAACAACTAGGATATCATTCATATTCTCAACTACTTAATTCAAAAGAAAAATATCCAATTTACCACTCATAAAGTCAAATCACATTCTAATAACTCTTTTCATAATATCACTGACTCTCTTGTCAAACAAGGTACTTATAAAGAAGAAATTCAACTAAATACAGAACTTTTTAACTTACTACTATTCTTTACATAAAATCAAATTCCTATATCATTCAAAATTCATAAATTCTGTACAAACATAATTTCAATTCAAACTTTTAACAAACTTTTACAACTCCAAACCTTTCGAAATCTACAACTATTCAATATTCTTCAACTTATTAACATAATTAACTTACAAAATAATAACTTAAACCTATACTTACTTAGAAACAAAATAATTCTAAACAACTTACCAACAATGACAAATCTAAATATCTACTACTTATATCTTTATCTTATATCTAACTGCTCTTTTTGCAATTAACATGAAAATATCGAACATTTACTCTCTTGTATACTGTATTTAATAGACTTATAAAATATACTCCTAAATCAAATAACAAATACTCTAAATATACTATCTACAAATACTACTTTATCACAAACTATTTTACAACTAATCACTTTATGTTACAATCTCCAAAATTTAATAAATATCTTCATACTCTTTATACAAGATATAATTTTCAACAACTTTTATACTCAAATAAACCTAATACTTAAAAAATCAACTAACAATTTCTTTATAAATCTCTCAAATTCTCTACTCTCTTGGTTCAACAATACAATTTGGAAAACCAGAAATCTAATACAACACGAATAGGAATTCGCTCGAGGAATTACTCAAAAATCCAAAAAAAATTCAAAACAAATCTACCCCCCTCAAACTTCAACTTTACCAAATTATACTATACCTTATAATTATAACATAGACAACTATATTCAAAAATACCTACTACAGAACTACTCCATATTTAACTGCTTTTACTAATTATCCTTCTCTTCTTTCTTCGAGATTTCCTTTACCCTCTTCTATAGCTAATAGTAACTTAGGTTTAAATTAACTAACAAATAGAAAATGAAAGTGTAATATCATGCTGGATGACTAACTATTATATAGCTTTAGTAACAACAGTAGTTTAGAAATACATATTAGCTTCATATATATACTATCTTGTTATATAAATATACTAATTTCTTTCCTAATTGATATTATTAATCTAATAAAAAAAAAAAAAAAATCTAATATATAATCTAAACTTATAATAAGCAATCTTGATATTTCATTCTTACAACTTTACTATTGTTACAAGTGGTGTAGCTTTCTTAATACATTCCAAGTAACATAAGACATGGAAGAGGAATTTCCAACAGTGTCAAAGTGGAATGTCACATCACTGTGGCAATTCGTTAGAGAAGTTTATTTTTAAAGCCAAAAGGTTATATTTATTAAAGAACTAATAGAGAACTTAGAACTTTATTTAGCATTGTATTATTAACTACAAGACTATTTTTTTTACTATTTATTAAATAGGAGATTGTAGAGGACAAATCTAAGTTAGGGCAAAGGGAAAAGAGAAGGTTTATATAGCTTTTTACAATTAAGAATAAGAACAGTAAAAACGGTAAGAATAGTAAGAACAGTAAGAACAGTAAGAACAGTAAGAACAGTAAAAACGGTAAGAACAGTAAGAATGGTAACTATTTCTAAGTTGTTTCTAAGACAACTCTAAAACTATGAGTTCTACAGTTATGAATTATAGCTCGTTTGAAA
>CAJVPM010002339.1:0-10042 GCA_910592325.1 Scutellospora calospora | reverse complement strand
GGGATCTGCCTCCAAGACCAACAAGGCAATAAGTTGGTTCTCTGAACTATTCTGGTCTATTTTCTTCGAAAAATTATAGAAATTTTGATATGAAATTATGCTAGAATGGGAAGAGAGAAATAATATCAAGTTTAAAGAAAAACAGAAAAAAGCAAAGCAAAAGCATAATAAACTCGGAAAAGAAAACACAGCAAATAAAAAAAACCAGAATTTAAGCAGAAACAACCATGAAGAATCAAGTAAAGCAAGGAGGAGAGAATTCAAAACCTAGCTGAAGCTAAAGTAAAGACATGAATTGAAAAAGGCTTAAAGAAAAGCTAGTTAAGTTTTAAAAATAACTAAAGGATCTTGAATAGACGTAGAAAAGCCTTCTATGGATCACTAGAACATAAATTTGCTTAGACAAACTGCTCTAGTAGAAGGAAAATTACTTTTGCAGCTAATCGCACTTGGGCACCTAGGGCAGCTGAGTAAGTCCGGAATTAGAAAAAGAGGGCAGTTATATAGCTAATATAGATTAGTTTTATTTTTGTTGTAACATCATGTATGTTTTCTCTTAATAAATGAAGAGCAAAATCGCCTAAGTTATAAAAAAAGATTCAGTTTGGATTTATCAGAACACTAATAGGTAATAATTACTTGTAGTATAAATTAGCAAACTTCTAGATTTTTTATATAAAATTATAAATAAAAAATATATTTATAAAATTAAACCCATATTACAATAAGAATTTTGAATAAAAAAATTTTATATTAATCAATTAATTTTTTTTTTAAAATTTAGCAGTCATGCTAAAACTTTATTTAGAATTTGTTTTATATAAGAAAATATTATTGAATGACTATATATCTTTTTAATATCTAATTTTTTAAGTTTTAACTCATCCAGTTATTCTATAAATATCTATGTGCAATCTGCTATAGTAACCTTTATACTAGATTATTGTTACTACTATTCTGTAACTACAACTCTCTAAGTATAGATATCACAGCTTATAATAACTACTTTTATATCCTTTCAACTAATTTTTTCTTCTTTATCCATAAATTTTTAATTTTTCTAAATATCTCTTCTAAATAACTATTCTTTATTCTATTTTCTATTTATCTATTCATATTTATTTTATAAGATTTTTTACTTTTTCATCTTTTTTTCTAGACTTTTCTACTAGGTTTATTTACAGATCTCTGATTAAATAAAATATTTTTTCTTCTTTTAGTTTTGCTTTGCATTTTCATATTTCTTTTTCTGTAATACTATAAGCTTTTTTTTAGTCACTTTTCTATATTACTAATTGATCTTCTTTACTAAAGTTATATCTTTTAGATTGTCTTTTTTTTTTTCTTTTCTAATTCTTTTAGAGGTTATGAGCTTTTGTTCTTCTTTTATTTTGTCTAAACTTTATCTTCTTTTCTTCTCTTTTTTTTGAGTTAGATTTATTCTATGTATCTTTATTTTTTCTTCTTTATTATTTTCAGAACTGTTTTAATCTTTTTCTTGTACTATTGGTCTCATCTCTTCTTGAAACGCTTCTAAAACTTTTTACTTTTTTCTATATTTCTTCCTTTACTACTTCTAGAGTTTTTGTTCTTTTTCTTTCTTTTTTGCTCTTCTCTTGAAAGCTTCTTTTTTCTTTTTTGCTCTTCTTTTAAAAGCTTTTTTTTTCTTTTTTATTACTTTAATAAAGCTCTTCTTGTTGCTTCTTTTATCTGTAGGCTAATCATTATTATAGTTTCTTTGTTTTATTATTTTTGCTTCTTAATCATCTTAGCTTTAAGTAGTTCTACTCATCTTGTATTTATTCTTTGTTGTATTTTTTGCAAGAGCTCTTCTTTTTTAATAAGTTTAATATAAAGTTTTACTTCTTCTATACTAAGTTTTTCAAGCAGATATTGTGTCTTTTCTATAATTAAAAACTTATAAATATCTCTTTCTATTAGTTTAGCTAGTTCTGTTACTACTCTAAGAGATGTTTTGTTAATTTCTATAAGACTTACTAATTCTAATTTAGTTATTTTTATTTTTTGATATTGTTCTAACTTTCTTTTTAGTTTATATATCTGCTTTGCTATATCTTCTGTTTTTGTGAATCTTCTTTTAGAGTTTTCTTCTATTTTAAGCTTTATGTATTTGCTTTTTTGTTTTGTTATATCTATGTAGCTTTTTCTATAATATTTTGTTTACTTTCTATTATATATTTTGTTTTTAAATAACCAAATAGATTTACACAACAGAGTCAAATACAATTCCCCAAAAAATACTCACAAAAGAAAAAGTACTTATAGCTCTTCAGGTTTTCTTCTATATCTACTTGACTTTTTTTCTTAAGACCTTAGCCTCTTAAGAAGCTATATACTTCTTTTTGTCTTCTTTCTTTTTCTTTAAGGTTGCAAGTATTGTTTTTTATATTGTTTTCTTTGTAACTATGAGTTTTTATTTATAAATATTTGTGTACAAATAATCAGAAACTATTTGTATTAATCAATTAATTTGATTATCTATTATATTTGCTATCTATATTATAAGTAAAAATAAATTAGTCTAGCCTAGTATATATTAGTCTAGTTTTGTATAATCTATTTGTTATATTATTCTTTTAAATAATCAATCTATATTAGAACTAAAAATATATTTTATTATAAATATAATTAATTTTAACTACTAGTTAATTAACTACTTTATTATTATAAAAGTTTTTTTTATATAAGTAAACTATTTTTAAGATTAAAATTAAAATAAAGCCTATATTAGAGTTAAAGTATATATTTATATATAAAATTAGATGCCAAAAACTTTTATTTAAAAGCTCAAAACTAGTTTTTATAATAAAATTTTAAGATATTTATAATTTTTTTTTTTTTTTTTTTTTTTTTTTTTAAACGAGGTCTTTCCTCAATCTCTTTATTATGATATAGAAAAACGAATTACATTTTACAAAAGTAAGTAATGATTATCTATGTCTATGGGGGATAGAGATAAGAGCTAATTTACTCTCGACCTAAGCTTAGCTAGAAAGGTCGAAGACTTCTAGTCTTTGTATATTTGTTGCAGAGTTAAGTAATTGTTAGTAATATAATTATGTAATTTGGAAAAGAGTAGAGCAAGTGAATTGTTTGAAGTTTTGTCTAGTGTAAGAAATTATAAGAGTTCAGGGTCTGGTAGAAAAGTTTCATGTATGTATTGTCTAGAAGGTAGCCAGATTTCATCATATATTGCTAAAATTATTATATGATGTAATAGTAAGGTAAATTTTTTCTTTTGTGTTATATTTTCAAATGGAGCTATGGTATCTTCTGTAATAAAACCAATAGGACAGCCTCTAACTAGATATAAGACTTTGTAGTTGTGTATGAAGTCATCTATATTAGTTATATTGCTTTCTGTTTCCCTATTTATTTTTTGTATAGCCTGCTGAATTAATATTTTGAGACTAATTTGATTACATAAACAGGTAATAATATGAGAAAATTCTTTAGATGCTTTACAGTAGCGTGAACAGAAGTAATTTTTGTATTTTGTTAGATTACAGAAATGTTTAGTAAGATGTGTTAGTAATTCGTTAGCTATGATTTTTATTTTGAAGTTTTTCAGGGTGGCAAGGTGCCAGTTTGTATTCAGAGAGAGGGGTGCTTCTCCGTATGTTAAATATTCTGTTGTAAAGCTTCAGTTAATATTATTGATTATTGAAGACTATTGTATGATGTGATTTTGGTTCACCTATTTAAGACGATTTTGTGTGTCTGTAATTACTTTCAGTATTGTTTTAGTATTATGTAGACATGGTGTTTGTAAAAGTTCTAAAGTGAACTGGTTGTAGAGAAATTTGTTTGCACAAATATCTAATGCAAAAGTTCTACTAGATGGTTCTCCAATCTCTAAGTCTTTGTCATATTCTATTTGAATATTTAAGTTTGCTGATAACGCTTTTAATACCATAAGAATAGGTACATAGTTCTGTTTGCATAAGCTTGAGAAGTTGTATGAGCAAGTATTAGACAGTTGAGATATAATCTCTTATAGTTTTGAATGTTTAGTTTTAACTATCAGTGATATATTTAGTGATAGTATAGTAACTATGTAAATAACTGATGTTAATAAGATGTTAATGTGCGAGGACCATTTTGTATTGTAACATCACCATATTGTTTTTGAATGTGAGAATTTGCATAATAAGAATATTTGGTTTGTATCAGTATCTTTTCTTGTGATGATAGAGACTTCGACTCTATTTAGTAGAAAGTTTTCTTTTGTTAATAGTTTTCAGTATTGTTTTGGAATTGCTTCGAATGCACAGAGGGGTCTGAGTTATAATATCTGTTGTATAGTTTTTCTATTATTTCTATTTTTGGTTGCTCTAAATGTGTTTTGTATGTCTGACAGATTAGTGTGTACTTTAAGTTTGCTATCTACTTGTAATTTAAATGCTCTTGTTTTCTCTGTAGATATTGTAAAATAGCATCCTTTTCTTTTAAAGTTGTAGTCTTTTAATTTACAGCCTTTGCAAGCTGTTATACTATTGCTTTGTTGTAGTATATAGTGTCAAATTGGAGGCTGTTTGGTTACAGAATTGATATAGCCTATTGTAAGATTATTTGTAATAATCCATTTCACTTTGAATAGCTCTACTTCACAGAGTGTAAATAGGTTAGAAGTTATATAATCTATTGAGGGATTTGCTAACTCAGTGATAAGATCACCAATTTTTGAAAACCATTTGGAAGCTGGGCCTCATGGAATTTTTTATATGTTATGATAGAAGCTTGTCCAGTCAAGTAAATTCAAATTATCTATACTTAGAAACTGCTTGATACAAGATATATTATGTATATTTAGCTGTTCTTTGAGTTTATTTGCATCAGAGATTCCTGTTAGTATGTAGTCAATTGAAGTGCCTAAAAGATTAGTAGGAAGAGGCTAATTGTTGAGTTCACGATTGGTTTGCAGGTTAAGTTTATAGAGTGCTATTATTGCTTGTTTAGTATATGTCCTGTGTTGTTGCTTCAGGAGTATTAGTAGATGTGTGAGTATGGAGTTATTTGTATTAGTGGCATTCTGAAGTTGTTGCAGATAATATTTTAGGAATGAAGAATCAAAGTCTAGTTGGTTTAGTGCTTTTATTAGGTTAGCTGCTAAATATATTGTTTGATTTTGTCAAAGATCTTTTAGAGTATATATATCAGAGTTGAAGAAGAAAGAGTTTGGCATTGAACAAGAGATTCTGGTCTTATGTCTTACTATACTTGTATATTGTATTATAATGTGTGTAAGTTGAGTTGATGTAAGGTAAGCACTGTTTAACCTGTATGTCAATCGAGGAATTATTACATTGTTGATGATATAGATCGATTGTTTCTCTGTTATTCGTGTAAACTGCATTAATTTTAAGCTATTTTTTGCTTCTGTTAATATCTTTTTTTGAACTATAAGCAGGCTTCTATTTTGAGTAAACCAAGAACCTAGATATTTGAGTGAAGTATATTTGTCATTCGCAGTAATTGTCTGATTTTGAAAGATAATCTCTTTAACTTTGTCAGATAAGTTTGTGATTAATGTTGATTTAGATAGATTTATCTTTATATTCGTGAGCTTGTAGAATGAGTCTGCTATTTGGAGAATTTCTAAAAGAGCCTGTTTGCTTTGTGCTAACCAAAGTAAATCATCCATATATGTTAGAGTTGAAATATATATTTTTTTTGGTCCTGAAGTAGTACGAATAGCTATATTGTAGCCTATGTGCTGATTATGAACTCTGTGTATTAGAAAATTATAGTATATCCTCCAAAGTAAAGGAGAAAAGATCTCTTCCTAGTCTACTCCGTCTTCTACAATATATAGTTGAGTAAAACCTTAATCTGTAATTACTTGGTTTGTTCGATTGTTTAAAATGAATAAAAAAATATTAATGATTTTCTTAGAGATTTGAATTCTATTTAATACCTTCTCTAATGTTAGTATATGTATAGAATCAAAAGCCTTTGACATGTCTTGTGAAAGTAACCAGTATTCTTATTTAGTTGTTAAGGCATCCTCAATTATATTTATAAGATACTGTATAGGTTGTAAAGTTAATTGATATGGTAATGCAGTAAAGTTATAAAGTGATAATATTGAATTTCAAGCTAATATTTCTATTAGACGTTTTGTGACTATTTTAGTAAAAACCTTTTTAGTATGGTCAATCAGTATTATCAGTCTAGTAGTATTTAGATCATGGGTATAATATGATTTTTTTGAACTTGGCCATATGTTAGATTTCAACTATTGGTTTGGTGTAATCTTTAGATCAATATATGTGTTAAAGATATCTAACAATTGTGAGATAGCTATCGAGAGCAAGTGTTTTAAAATTTCATTAGAGATACTTAGAAGGCTGTAGCCTTGTTTTTAGGTGATGTATTAATTGTTGAAGTAATCTTCTGTATAGTAAAAGGTAGGAGCATTGAGTTGTATATTGAGAAGTTTATATATCTTAGTGGATTGTAATAAGGTTGCTATTCATCCCAAAGTGTATTATCCAAGAGGTTGCATCTTGTCCACTATGCGAAATGTGATTGTATTTCAGCTAATATTTGCTCTTTTTCTGTAATTATCTTGTCAGAGCAGATAATTTTTTCGAAGCTTATATGTGGTTTATGTCATTGTAGAATACTATTTATCATTTAGCTAGTATTGTTTTTGAAGTCTGTATATCGTCTTTCTGTATAGAATTTTATTCTTTCTGATTGCTTTAGATTTTTTTCAATATTACAGCTCTTTCAAATAGTGTTTTTTAGTTGTTTGAGATCTTGCAGTGTTTTAGTATAGATTGTAAATGTAGTATTGGGAATTGGTATAGCTAAGAATGTCTTTTGTGGTAGTGGTTCAAACTCTATCTTAGCTAAAGTTGTAGCTTTTTGTAAATATATATTTAGAATTTGAATATCTGGTGGTATAAGAGGAGTTCTAATGTTTATGATGCACTGTAGACATTTTTTGATATTTTTTAGTACTGAATATAATTTGGTTGCTTTTAGTGATAGAGTATTAAAAGTTTTGAGTACTTTGTAGGTACATAGGATATGTTTGTTAATCACCTTTTTGATTGAAGTAGACTATATATACCAACGCTTATTTAGTGTAGTCTTGTTTGGAATAGAAGTATAATTAGGTTGTATTAATATTTCATTATGAATATTTTCTGCAAATTGTTCCCATTTTTCATTGTTCATCTTCTCATAGAGAAGGATTTTCCTTTTTTTTTTTTTGTTTCTAGAATTTGAACAAGTGAAATTTATATGCCATGTAGTATATAGAATAATATGATCACTATCAGTGATACTAGTAGCTTCAGTCAGAGTTGGTATGTCGAACTTTTGTAGTAGGTCAGTTGATATCCATATATCATCAATATAACTGTAGCTGTTTCCACATTTCTAAGTTAGAGTTGTAATATTAAATAAGTTTATTAGACTTAGGTGATGATTTGCAGTAAAATTAGAGAAAATAGTAATATTTTTGTCTTTTCTTGATTCATTTGTATTGAAATCACCTAGTACTATACTATTCTAATTTTTGTTTTTTGCTTCTAAGATCCAAAAGGCTATTTGTCTTTGAGTTTATTTAAGTAAATCTGCATGGTCATTAGGTAGATATAGTGAGATAAGACATGTTTTGTTGTTCCCAGTGAAGAAAAAGTCAATGCAGATTGCTGTTCTAGGATAAGTTATAATATTATGTATATACATTTGTAACTTATTATGTACTATGATTGCAATGCTGAGTAATACTTTTCGTTGTTTAATGTGTAAAGGAATAAAATTTGAAGTATAAAACTTATATACATCAGCAAAATTTATATAGAGATATCTATTGATTACTAATCAGGTAGATATATATCGATTTTAATCACCCCTGCGGGGTTTTATCAATTGTGATAACTATCGATATATATTCAGTTAATATTCAACTGATAAATATCAATAGCAAATATAATCGATATATATCCAAAATAAACTAATCGATTACAATCAAGATTGATATATATCGATTTATATCACATATCATTTACAAGTCAAATTATATAATAAATTATAAAGCAAAATATTGAATTTATTAAAGCAATTTTATTAATATAATTATATTGTTACAAATATCAATATTATAACTAAGCTACACATAATACAGAAAGTATTTTTAAAGAAAAAAAAAAGAAAAAAAGAAAAGAAAAAAAGAAAACAGAAAAAAAGAAAAAAAAATAAATCCACTGCTACTAATAAGGTGCAAACAAATCATCCAATTCATCTTGTGAAAGTTGCATTAGATTTGATCATAGTTATTCAGCTTCGAATGAATAGTGAGGAGAAGTTGGCTGTGATTTTTCATCAGATTTCTTAAGCTCTTTGTTCATTATTGCTTCAGCAGATTCGTAAAAAAGGCCTTCCTCATGGAAATCATTCTATAATGCAAAACCCAATATAAAACTATTAATAGATTCAGTATAAAATGATATATGTCAAATATTTACTAAATATTTCTCCATATAGCGTTTTATATACTTTTCTATATATATTATATTTCATGATCGAGGATTCAACAATATATCACATATGGCTAATATGAACGCACAATGTTTATCTGACAGAGTAGGTACTGCAGTCATAGAGAAAGCAGTTTTTGTGATAACAGCAACTCAGAGCATACTATTATCGTTTATTTCAAAAAGAGAATAAAAGCACTTGGCAACTTCTTGGCTTTTCTTCCACTTTACAATTTCTTCCGTAGCAGTATTACTCTTTAAAGGGGAAGCTTTTTGTACCCAAAAACCTTTCAAATAGAATTTCTAACATTTTGTAATAACGTTCCATGATAATTTTTTATTTTTAGTAATAACTAGTAGATGAAACAAAGTATATAAATCAATAAACTACAAAAAAAAAAAAAAAAAAAACAATTACAAACGATAAAAACATAAATCAATAAACTGCAAAAAAAAAAAAAAAAAAAAAAACTGATTACAAATGATAGAAATATAATAAACCAAAAGCACATTAAAAATTAAATTAAAATATAGTAAGCGATAATATTCATAAAAATTATTACATATGGCACTAAACCACTCAGAATGGAAGTGGTTCGTGAATTCATTCGTGCTTAGATCGGACATATACTTGGGATACGCTTCGTTCAGGTAGTCCCTCAAGGACTCCTTGAGTTTGCTTTGGGAGGGGTATATGTGTTGCGGGAAGAGACGCTTTACTACGTCTGTATACACATCCTATAATTTTTAAAAAACAACTTAGGATATGCTTTTGCAGCTTAATAGAGTGACAAATCGCTTACATCTAAAACCTGGGGAGAAAGCTCGTTGTCATGTTCTCTTTTTTGCCATTGTATCTCGGCTTTAACCTCCTTTACATCATCATGGAGCTCTTTGATCAAGAGGTATAGCTGGCGGTTTTGGGTGAAAATCCGTTCGTCAACAAGTCGACAGCTATTGCGACTCCGTTCTTCATTTAAAAAAAAAAAAAGGGAAAAAAAAAAAAGGAAAAAAAAAACTTTCGAAAAAGTTGCGGCATTCAAAGTAAAAAAAAAAAAAAAAAAGACTTATATATAGAATTACCATCTTGATTTTGTGGCTGATTTTGGTTGGTTGATCGTCTATCTTGTGTTCTTTCTCTTTTTCGTGATCTTTCTCGTGATCTACCTCGTTCAGAATCACGTTGTGGTGATAAAGAACGATCACGGTTGCTAGCAGAGGATGGATTTCTAGAACGAGAAGGTTGGCGGGAAGGTTGACGAGATTGGTGACGTTGACTTGAGGACTTTTGTGATCGAGTTTTCATTTTAAAAAAGGTACTATGGGTGCTTAAAATGCTTTTTGATGAATCCAAAGAGTCATAATCAGTATCATGAGAGAGGTTATGATGGTTATTATTAGCAGGCGATGTATTGCCCGATTGAGGGCAAGTTGCAGTGGTAGGAGTTGGTGTAGTGGATGGTGAAACGTTTCTTGGAGAACTCATTTTCAAAAAAAAAAAAATACAAAAATGTTTTACCTTGAAA
>CAJVPM010002338.1:0-10045 GCA_910592325.1 Scutellospora calospora | reverse complement strand
TAAGTAAATATTTTCTAAGTTTAGAATAAAATATTTCAACAACTACTAAAGCAAATCCTATAAGAATTTTTTTATTTTAATTTTAATAAGTTATAGATTTAAAATAAAAAAAAAATTTATTAAATTTGATAAAATTATTATTGAGATATTTTAATTTAAAAATAAAAAAAAATTTTACTAAAAATGATTTGTCCCTTTTCTATTAACTTCACCTCATATAAGGATTCACTAATAATTTCGCCAGCCAACTATGAAATCTAATTTCGCAACTAAGAAAAATTGATTTGTCAGGCTAATTGACGAAATAATTATTTATTAAGAGAACACACATTTGTTTATATTTTCGTTTTCTTTTCTTTTCTGGTATATAGAAACCGTTACCCATGCAAGATAAATTTGATATAAAATTAAATAAACTTTTTTGAATTATTAAAAAAAAAAAAAAAACCCCCACCTTCTGCAGCCTAATTAAAATCGGTCAATGAATAAAAGGAGTTAAGTCAACTGAATCAGGTGTTATTTCCCCCTCAGAAGTTACTTTGCTCGGGATAGCAACTTTTATAGGGCAGGAAGCATAATTAGCAAAAATGTAATAATTGCTTTCGCTTATACAGTATATTCTTTATCATCCCTGTTTTTTTTACACAACTTTTTTTATTTAATTAAAAAAAAAATCAGGTTTGTTTTGACTATCATGTTATATCTGATTTTGAGCAGAGTTAATATAATAATAGATAAGTTACGTGTAAGTTGTTAATAAAGTATATATTTAGTCATTTATTTTTCAAAAACGATTAAAGTTAACCCATAACCACTTATCATCGATAGAGCAAATAATAAGTTTTGACAAAGCCGGAGTAATTATTTATGCTTTAAGGTCATGTTATATAATGCGATTATTTAGTATTAAATATCGGTTTTTTCTGTTTAATTCCACTTGCTCCGCGATATTTGGCATAATAATCTTCCGCATTATGCATTAAAGTAATGCGTTTTCAACAAAAACTGATTATAAAAATATAAAGATCGCAAAGATTTGCTATTGCGCATGAGCAAAAAAGCATCAATGATCCTATTTGATCGTTTTTACGTTTGTTGTTTAATATGCTCAAAAAGTATAAAAACTTTAAAATGCTAACTAAATCTTTTGTCTAGGAAAAAAAAAAAAAAAAAAAAAAATGCTTTCCAAGAATATTAATAGTAAATCTTCTATTTTCCTTTTCTCTTTAATGACTATTGTCTCAATTTTCATCTCTTCTACAATTTCTGCGCCGGTCGAGACAAAGCCAACGACTAATGTTCCATCAATGTCCACTGACCCTCTTAAAAAACGTATAATCGGCATTCCATTTGGTAGAGTTGGTGGATTATATGGTGGATTAGGAACCGGATTTGGAGGATTTGGGCTTGGACTTGGCACTATGGGATTTGGTAATTCATTTGGTGCTACTCAGGAATATAGTTCCGAGTTCGGAAATACTTTCGGAGGTGGCGCGATTCTTAAAAAACGTGATGGAGAAATTGATGGTAATAAGCAAAAACGCGGTGTAAATAAAGTCATCGGGTTCGTTAAACGTGGTATTCTTCCTGCCGAAACCGCTTTCTCTCCTTTTGCAGTTCCAATAAGCCCATTTGGATTTAATGGATATGGAGGATTTGGAGGATATGGAGGATATGGAGGATATGAAGGATTTGGAGGATATGGGATAGGTGTTATTTGATCTTTTGTAATACATATTAAAAAAAAAAAAAAATTTAAATTAGAAAAATAAGATACACAATATGAAAAGTAGTAATATTAATTATGATAGTAATTGTAATCAGTGAAGGAAATCTGAAAAAAACATTTTGTTTTTTAAGAACATAAAATTTTGAATTTATGTTCTTATTAATAAAGTTTTAAAAAATTTTCTGTTCTCAAAATACTATTAACTATATTAAAAATTATGTTCTCAGAATGAGAACATAATTTTTAAATATTATGTTCTCAAAAATATTTTTATGTTCTCGAGAACGTTGAAAACATCAGATTTCCAACACTGATTGTAATAAACGATTATGTATATTTAGTAGTTTTCATTCAAAAATTAAAAAATAAATTTAATCTGTTATTAAACTTTGTTAAAGCTATTTTGTCACGAATCATGACTCGATTTTGTAAAACGTAGGAATGTTAGCAGTCTGATCTTAGACTACGAAACTACTGTTAGTCATAAGACTTGTCTAAAACCAAGATAAACTAAAACTATAATTTGAATCGTGATCTTATAACTAGCTTAGAAATTACAATCTTAATTTAATTACAAAAACTAGTTTTTATTATAAATTTAATCTAAAAATTGAACTATCGAAGGTTTAAAAAGTTCTTTAATCATAAAAACTAGTTCTAAGCTACCGTAGTTTTTTTATTATAATATGTTCAAACTAAATATTTTAACTATTAAAGCTTTAAACAGTTTTTTAATAACAAAAACTAGCTTTAACCATTAAAGCTTTAAATAGTATTAACACTAAAACTGCTAAACTGTAATTAGGATTAAACTAAAATTATCTAAATAAGACTGGACAAACTGTATTTATTTTATATTAATCTTATACAAATATAAACTATAAGAATAAGTTATATATTTATAAAAGACAATAATAAAATTTGTACTTGCTTCTATATTTTTTTAAAACTTAAACGATTTTGCTTTTTTTTATTAGAAAATTAATTATAAAAAAACTAGATAATTACAAATAAAAAAGCTTATTATGTTGTTTCTTTATATATGAAATTGGACTTATTCAGCTGTTTTAAAAGTATCCAAGTATAATTCTGCTGTAATATCTATCAAATTCTCTAACTTATTAGAAAATAACTATTATTTATTAAAAGAAAGCCATTAAACGTTAAGTTTACTAAATCTCTTTTAATCTAATCTAACTAGTTAAAGTAGTTACTACTTAGCAAGAAATAAAAATTAAAACTGTTATAGATTACAAAAACTTACTATTACATAACGATAACGCTTCACCTAGCAAAAACAAAAATTTTGATTACCGTATCTTTTACTTCGTAAGTATATCAATATTGACCGTGTAAAAGAATCAAAAAAAACACGGAGAATTTTACTTAAATACTTTAATACTTATTTATTACTACATATTACTAGATATATGTAGGTCAATTTTTGTTATAGTTGAAGTAATTTGGGCTATTAATAAAAAAAAATTTTTTTTTTTATAAATTCATTATAATGAGAGGTTTTATGAGTAATTAACTATACAGTATGAGAAATTGGTATTAATCCTAACTTCACTATATCAATAATTCACTAGATATATCAATAATTCACTAGAATGAGAATGCCTTGTTATATATATTCGCATTATGCGTTTATCCTTTACATATATAAAATTCGACCAGCCGACTTTAAAAAAAAAAAAAAAAAATCGACCGACAAGTTGAAAAATCGTCTTAGCGATTTTTTTTTTAGTCATTAGCTAGATCGCTAATATTTAATATGGTGAAAATTGGAAATTGAGAATTCATTTCCTACGAAATAAAAAATAAATAAATAAATGTAAATTTGTATAATCATATGCTTGAAAAAAAAATTCTAATTTTTAAATATAATTAATTACCTGTTCAACTCGCTGACAAAGATCATCAAAATCCTGAGATCTTTGACATAAAAATCCCAAAAGCATTGAGGGATCCATTTCAGTAATATCCATTCCCCGAACGATAGTAGAATGGTAATCCTTAATAAGCGTCATTATACAGTGTTAATCATAAAAATGTAAATTAAACATATGGATCAAAGTAAAAAACCGCATACTTCAATTGGAAATTCAGTTGTTTTATTGAGATTTATTGCAGGTCGGACGAAGTGTGGATCAAGATAAAATAGTTCATCATCTAGTAATATGCCGATTATTTACAAGATTGATTAAAGATTGTAAATTATTAAATGATATAAACTGTATTATTTTTATAATATTTTATCTATATCATACCCTGAACGGCTACAAAATATAAAGACTTTCTTGGTCTACCACCTGCAATTCCCAAGAATTGAGGAAAAGTAAACAAAGTCTTGAAATTATTACGATAGCATTAATGACTAATATTTATAATTATAAATATTAATAAAATATAATGCTTGATGTACAACCTTCAAGTTTCCAGAATAACTTGGATTAAATCTGTCGGTACCTAGTCTAAAAGAATTTACAGCTATAAAAATTTTGACTCTAATTATTTTTATTATTAGAACAATATAAAGGTCTAAATACAAACCTAACTGAAAGTAATATAAGTACAGGTTTCCATGGCTTTTGTTCATTGAATAAATTACCATCATGTTCTCCTATAGCTGTATTAATTACCTCTGCCCTATATATGCTGTTATTTGCTGGGACGTGAATAACTAGCGGGCATTCTTTGTGATTCGATGATAATCTCCTATAGTAATTTAATAATTAATAAGGGGACACAAAATAATAAAAATGTAAAATTATAATCGAACCTACTTTAATACGTGTGCTACATTA
The DNA here is from genome assembly GCA_910592325.1 of Scutellospora calospora. Taxonomy (NCBI): domain Eukaryota; kingdom Fungi; phylum Glomeromycota; class Glomeromycetes; order Diversisporales; family Gigasporaceae; genus Scutellospora; species Scutellospora calospora. Next base: position 5,506 of record CAJVPM010002338.1, on the reverse strand, counting down.
GCAGGACCAAACCAATCTCCAATCTTTTTATCTAATGAAATTCCTGTACGTGCGATATTATGAATAGAATAGTATTGTTCAGGCTCTGGACCATCCATAAACCATCGCAAAATCTTTCAAAGAAATAAGCGATATATTAAAAAAAAAAAAACAAAATTGAAAAACCGATTTATATAATGATCATACTTTTCGATATATCAATGTGTTAGAATCTGATTGAGGGTTATGTAACCGCCATTCTATTTTAAATCGACATATTAATTTACAAAGCAATAAAGCAATAATTTATAATATGTAAACAAATCTACCTCTCCCTAAAAGAGTCAATAAAAACCCTTGAGCTAATAAACTCTGCCCGGTTCTGTGCATGCACCCCCAACCCGTGTCTGTGGTATGAAAGGCAGGTTCGATAGGAAGAAAATCTTTCCGATAACAACAAAAAATTCTCGATTGAAAATCCAAATAAAAGTCCATCAGTTTACTTTGATTTGGTGACAATGAACCAAGAGAATCAGGTCTATAAAGACTAGTTGGATTTGATATTGACTGGAATGAACTAATTGATCGAACAGATCCAGCATCTGATATCTTTCGTTCATGTAAGTTTGTCTGTTGTGATAGTACATTATCATTTAAGACATCTTTAACGTTAGCATTTTTGGTTAAATCAAAACATTTAATGTCATTTTGTGTAGCAGACTCTCTTGTTACGGTTTCGACAGAGATATTGTCACCAGAGAGCGCATCTGGTTCAATATCATCTATTCTTATATTAATATCACTTCCATCACTTTCTTCAGAGCTATATATAATATCTTCGGGATATGAAACTTCAGAGAGTTGATTCCTAGAATTATCAATAACTTCGAAACTTGTATATTTAAGATTTGACTCATTTTCAGAAAATTTAGAATCCAAATCACTATCCATTTCTACATGCGGATATAATTTTCGAGTAGGAGTATCAAGCTTATTTTTTTCCTTACCAGAAAAAATTCCAACAAAAGTCTTTCTTCTAGACTTTTTAGGTTTTGAAGAAAAAACACTGTGAGACATGAAATTTAAAGGTTCAAGACCTTGATTCAAATTACGTAAAAAATTTGGAGCAATTGAAGATCGCCTTGGGGTCGAAATTTGTAAAAAATTGTTCGTTAAAGAAGAATCATCAGTTTGAATTGTAGGTAATGATGATGATGATGATTTTGAATTAATTTGAGAAATATCTGAAGAATCAGACTTTTTGTTTAACGAAAACGAATTATTATTATTATTACGTTTTCCACCTTGCCTATGATATACGGGATTCAAAGATCCAGAGTTAACACGAATCTCACTATTTGGTTGTAATAACTCTGGGAAAGTAGTATTTTCGGGAGGAGGAGATTTTTGGGAGAAAGATAATGACCTTAAACGTCGGATTACGATACTTTGACCCATCAATGATGAATTGGTAGATGGTTTTTGTTGAGATATTCCTAATTGCTGACTGTCAACACCAGACGTAGCCTGTGAAAAAGAACGAGACTTGGCTAACTTATGAGTATGAACATGATCATCACTATATACCGATAAATCATCGTAATCATCATCTTCTTCAGAAGATCCAAACACTAAATTTAAAAATGACGACGCCCTACTACTTCGAGCTTTTTCACCTCTGTCAAATTTGGGAAGGTTAACGGAACCGCAATCCTCTATAAAGCATATAACTATCAATTACAATCGAAAAAGTAATTGTATTTGGGAAATATGGATCAATTAAGAAATAAAAAAATTACCCGGAAATTTATATTCAATTCCAAGCATCCATATAGAATTCGTTGAAAAAATTTGTTTAACACCTGCTCTTTCATCTGTTTTCATATATTGAACAAGTCTCGTGTTGTAAAACCAATGCCTTTATGGAAAAATGTGTTTAGTTGTTGACATAAATGAATGAGAAACTAAGATAGATAATAAACAAATCAACGAATATTTTATGTGAATAAAATCCCAAACATAAAAATAATTATTATTTTTATTTTTTATTTTTTTTTATTTTTTATTTTTTTTGCATATTGATTTTTAAAAAAATCAATGATATGAGACTAACCCCATTTTTTGTAGAATCTCGGCTGAAGAATTCTTGGGTACCTCATTATCATTAGGAAGCTCATCGGCATTAATTTCTTCTGGAGGAGAGCTAGGAGTAAAAGTACTTAAAGCGGTAGAAGTGGAAGACACTTCAGCACGCAAAGAATCTACGGAAAAATCGTCAACACTATCCCATTCCTCTTGTCCTATCATCGTAGATGGGGACGATGGTGGGGTGAAGATCCTTACTGAAGCCTGTATTGGTTGCGACATGAAAAAAATTTTTTATATCTAGTATACACGTTATTTTAAAATAAAAATCTACAGTATAAAGAACTTGTATTAAAGAAAGAGTTTGACGCATTTAGTTGTGTAAATACATTACTTTGGTCACCCAGGTGGCTTAGCGTTAGTTCAATAGTTAAGTCTTATAGCTGATAGCATGTGACTAAACAATTAATCAACCTTGAAAGTTTCACAGCATATATATATAGATCAAGCGCGAAGATGAGTACATATAAAACAGAATTCAGCCTTCAGCATGAATTAACCTTTTATTCATTAATTAAAGCGTATACCGGTAATACCATAACAGATAATGAGATTTGATTTGTTACATTGTTTTTTCCGAAACTTTACTAAATTTGATCTATCAGTTTAAATTAGTGTCAAGATGGCGGATTATTTATCGATAATTAAATCGATATCGAAAATTTAATTTATATACCCTAATTAGATCTCCTTATTCCTTTTCTGATTTTGTCCCCCCCCCCCCAAAAAAAAAAAGATTGTGAAAATATTTAAAAAGAAAAATGCTTTTTAATCTTAACAAACTTTACGATTAAAAGGTTTAATGATTTCAAGAAGGTTTCATTTTAGTCAAACTAGTTGCATATTATATTTATCATTTAAATAATCGTGCGACAAATTTAATTTATAGTTGTGTACGTAATTTTCTAAGTCAAAATGTATTATTGCCTTATGAAGCGAATCCGTACTCTGTTGCTAATAAGGTTTTCAAAGTACGTACCTACATACGTTCTGTATGTAGGTCGGTACGTACGTACATACATGCAGAGTTGAACATTTATGTTCTCAAAAAATCCTTATTGGTTGAATAATGAAATTTTATTTAATGTTTTGAAATAGAAATATTTATCTATATCATGTTGCTTTAAATTGGTGAAAATTTTAAACTGTTTTTTTTTTTTTTTTTTTTTTTTACTATCCTTATAAGTAGTAATAGATGTCTTGGATAATTGATAAGCTTATAATCAATTATCCAACATAACTGATTTATCCTTTGTTACTTAAACATAAATCTTTATGTATTTGTGATCCGCATAAGAACCAGTAACTAATCATGTGATTTCCACTATTTAATCTTACCTTTTTTTGGAATCTGGAGTTTCCCAACAGGCAACTCGTTTTTTACTAAGTAAATCTATCTTCTACTTCTAATAAAAGTTCTAGAGAATAAATTTCCGAATATAATAATACTTAAAACGCTAAAATCAGCTTAGTAGATCACAAAATATGAGTATTTTAATCTTTGCGACTATATTAAATAAACAAAAAAATAAACATATAGACGCGAAGATTAAAATACTTATATCTTGTAGTTTATCAGGCTGATTTTAGCAATTTAATTATCATTATGTCTAGAATTTTCTTCTTTACAACTTTAATTAGAAGTAAATGATGAGTTTACTTAGTAAAAAAAAAAAATAAGTTATCTGTTGTGAAATTTTAGATTCTAAATAAAACAAAAATTATATAGTAAACATATTTTTATAGTTTACTATGTTTAGTCACTAGTTTCTCAAATTAATTATTAATTAAAAATAAGATATAAATAATATAGCTAGATGCCAAGAAAAAAAAACCAAATTGAACTCAAAACTAAAAAGATATTTTATCTTAACTAACTCACTACAATAGATAATAGTGTTCTCTTAAAATAGGAATATTTATCATCACAAATTGGCTACTTATCTATAGGCAAAACTCCAACCTCCTGTTTATTTAACTCACAACTAAATACTATCTCTATTACACATTGGATACATAATATTGATTACTCACATACAGATTATTATCTAATTCTACTAACAACATGCAGCCCTTGCTCTGGATACAATCTCAACTCTAATAGAATTAAAAACTAATGTACTTTTGATATTTCAACCACTCTATCTACAAGATTTTGGAGAAAGAAAATTTCTAACAACCAAACAAAACAGCTTAAATTTAATGCTAACTATCTGAACCTTATTTATGCAATTGCAAATAGACATCTACTTTATATACCTCCTATTCTAAATATTATTATTTACAATAATCTTGTTCTAAAAATATTTAATCCAAACAATTCATCTCTTTATCTAAATAATATTGCAATATCTAACTCCAATTTCACAAATTTAATTTTTTACATAGATAGTTCAGTTCACAACTTGATAACTAACTACTTCTTTATGGGTATTGAATAGATACAAGTTGAAAACAATTCTGTAACTAATTCTTTTACTGCATAAGTCCAATACTGGCTATCATCTTATAAAACAAAATTACTTGCAATACTATTAGCAATTAGTACAGCTCCTTACTATTGCAAAATTGATATCTATACAGACTTACAATCTGTAATAGACAAATATCAAAAACTTACTCAAACAACAACAAATCTCTTACACTATTACTCTTACAACAACTGGCCTATCTAGCACACTCTACTCAATCTTATCAAATCCTACAAACTTACTATCATACTTTATAAAGTATTAGCTTATAGTGATAATAATCTAAATAATATAGCTAATACACTTGCACAAAATCATCAAACACTACTATTTCTCAAATTCAAACATACTAATTTATATAATTCTAACTTTTACATTATTTAAGAAAACTTCTTTATAGAACAATCTACATGCAAGCTAATTAAAACAATATGTAATACATATACTATTACAATATAGTTATTCCAAAACTGTAACCAAATATAGGCTCACTTATATGACTAAATTAATTAGAACTCTACTTGATTATATCTTAACAACAACAACAAACATTCACACAAATTCACTAACTTCAAACTTAGCAAAATTAAAACTTTCTGTATTAAACTTCTCCATAATGAACTACTAACACTATCACATTTTCATAAGTATTACCCAAACTATATACCAGATAACAAATGCTTTAAATGCAACTAAACAGACTTAGAACTTCACTAGATTATAAACTATAATACTAATATACTACAAGAAATTATTCTACAATTAGTAACTAAAACTCTTAACTCTGCAAACTTAGAAATTATTCAAGTACAATTCCAAATATTACAAAATCTAATCACTTACTACTCTTTACTTTAACTATCTACAAATCTGTTTGATACTATCAATTTATACATCTCACTTAAAGGATT
>CAJVPM010002337.1:0-10047 GCA_910592325.1 Scutellospora calospora | reverse complement strand
CAAGGTCACATGTCATATAATATAGTTGAATAAAGGAAACCTGCTAACAGGTAAAAACCTTTAAACAACAAAAACAGCAATAAAAAGGAAATAATATTCCTTCTGAAACAGTGTAAAAATTGTATATATATAACACTTAAGTTATTCTTTAAATTCTCAAAGGAGTAAGATACTATATTATAGAGAGAATGTCAACAACTCAGGTTTCCTATGACACGTGTTTGGCCAAATATGTGTTTGTTATTTGTTTACGGCGTGAGAAACAATAGGCCAATACCTAATTGTTTTTGTTGATGTGTGTTGCAGATCTTTTGGAGAGAGTAAGCCAAATTCTCCAAAAAACACCAACGAGTTATAGAAAAAATCCAAAAGACGATATCAGAGGAGGCTATTTCTAGGAAAGAAAGATTTTGCTACTTATTTTCTTACTAAAAACAGTACAAATACTTGTTATACTAGCTATCCCTATGCTAGCAAACTACTAGTGAGCATCACTTAGAACAACAAAGGTATTTGACAATTTTTCTTGTAATCTACTATTTTTCTATAGTATTCAGGAGTTATATCCAGATAACGCGACTAAAAAGAGCTCATACAAAGGAGTTATTCACCTACGATACATCATAGAAAGCTCAAGAAGAAGAATATTGTTGTCTGTTATAGCAGAAAAAATTTTTCACAGGTTAGATTATTGTAAAAAAAGTGGTCAGAGAATTGACAGGAAGAGTTGTCCTGTTGAGTCTAATAATCTTAGTATAGTAGTTAGATTGTTAGACTGCTATATAAAAGGTCTGAAATTTAAATCTTACTGTTAATAAATTTGAATAATTACTCAGACCTTTGTATCTAATTTACAGTAAACCTTGTTTATTTTTAGAGTTGTAATACTATAAATCATATTATACTAATATTATCTGAATATTAGAAGTATGATGTAATATTTGAAGAAATATAATATTACATGAATAAATTATGATAAGATCTACAAATAGGAGATCTGCATAGTAAAAATTCTGAGTAAGTAAAGTAGTACAGCTTTTGATAGTTATACTAGCTAATACTTAATTCAGAAGGATACTATACTCAAAGACTTTAATTAGATTAGATATATATAAGTTTATATCATAATAGGAATCACTATATATTACTAAACCACTAACTTGGCTTGGTAGCTAACTTAATTGAGAGAATCTAATTCATGATAGGCCTCAGCAAGATCTGTAAATGATACTAGTAGAGAACTACAGTAGGAACTAGGGTTGTATAAATATCTATAAGGATCTAAGCTAGATAAATCTATAAAATAAGTATAGGCTACTCTAGTAAATATACTTCTAAGTTTTTTTTTTTTTTTTTTTTTTATGACCTGAGCTTTATAAAGCTAGAAGCGCAGTTGGTGCTCTTTATTTACAATTAATAGCTTATAATGAATATTTTAAATATTTACATAAAGTTTTTTTTTCTAATGATCTATTTGTTTTGTACATTTTGTACAGACTATAAATTTCTTTAGACACTTGATTTTTAACAATTATTAAGAGTGTAAAGATAGAAAGAGTATTGTTGCTCTATTTAAATGAAGCATAATAGCACCAAAGCTTATAAATTGTTATGATGTGAAGCCAGTTCAATGCTCATTTTTGAGAAGAATTCTGAGCACTTGATCTAGAGAACATTTTTTTGAGAGACAAAGGATAATTAATTAAATCATTAATGTTGAGAAATCTGTATACTATTTTTCAGATTTTTTTACTTAGGCTGCAGTCTATTGCAAAATATTCTGGAGTTTGAGGTTTTTCAGTACACTAGAGGCAAAATTCAGCTTCTAGTGATTCTATATATTTGAGTCTATAACCAAAGGGAAGAGACCTATGAAAGAGGTGCTAGTATATATCTTTTTTCTTGTTTATAATTGATTTTGTAGATAGCCAGTTTGTTGTTAGCAGGTCTGGTATTGTATATTCTTAGAGAAGAATAGGCTCTGTCTTTCGAAGTATTTGTAAAACCTTGTTTACTATAATTTCATATCCTTTAAAATTATTTAATGTAATTTCTTCTTTGTTACAAGGCCAGTTTGTATTAGCTAGGATTTTGCCTTCTGCTCTTTTCCAGACCAGAAGATAGGATTTTTACTCTGTAGGCTAGGCTTTAGATCAAATATTGTTAGCTGTTGGTGCTTATAATAGTGAAATATCTCTTTTATCTCTAAGAGTTGATCTAATTTTGTTTTTTTTGTGTTTTGCCTAAAAGTACTCAGATAAGAGTAGCTTAAGCCAAACTATTATTAGTCGTGTATCTAGCATATCTTTGATTATAGGAGCTTGTAGACCAAGTTGCTTATATGATTGTTGAAAGACTGAGTATCTCAAGAGCATATGAGAATTACTCTTAATCTATAAAGAGGTTAGTTTGTTTATCTCAGATACTTGCTTTCTATTTGGTAGGAGAAGGTAAGCTATGTACCAAATTTTAGAGAGTATAAGTGATTTGGTGAGCAGAATTTTCTCTTTAAAAGATAAATTTCTGTTTGCAAGTTTATCTAGTGAGGTTTTGAGATTGCTTATAGTAGATTTCCAGAGATCTTTTTTGAGAAGACCATTAGAGTAAATACTATAATCTAGTGTTATGATGAGTTCATTCTCCTTAACTATATAGAGTTCATTTGACTGTAATAATTCTACTCTGAATACTGTTGATATAAGAGGAGCCAGTTTTGTTTTGGTTTTGTTGATTCTTGTATTAAAAGTCTGTTCGTAAGTTTTTAGAAGTTTGAAGGTATATTCCTAGTCTGAGAGAGAGCTTATTCTTATTGTAAGATCATCTGCGTAGACTATAAGTTTAAAGGACTAATGTCCTAGCTTAATGCCTTGTAGATTGTTTTTTAAGTTTAGTAGTAAAGGTTCGAAAGCAAGTATATATAAAAGAAGTGAAAGTAGGTCTCCCTGTCTTACTCCTCTCTCTATTCTAAAAGCTTTAGATAGTTTTCCTGTTTTAAGAATATGGGCTTCTTAGTTTGTAAAAAGGTTTTTAACTAAAGAAATAAACTTTCTGTCAAAGTTTATTTTTTCTAGAACAAGTTCTAGAAACTCGTGACTTATACGATCGAATGCTTTTTGTTGATCCAAAAAAAGCATCCAATGTTGCTTAATGTTATTTTATTGACTTCTTAGAGTTGTTATGATATCTATTGCAGCATCTGATATTGATCTGTTCCTAATGAAACCTTGTTGCTATAGAGAAATTATTTCTTGGTATATCATATTTAGTCTGTTTGCTAAGATTTTCATAAAGATTTTAGCATCACTGTTTACTAAAGAAATTGGTCTCTAGTTGTTTAGATTTTCCAGATCTGAAGATTTCTTTGGAATAAGTATGATTAGGTTTTTATATCAGGATTTAGATAGAAGACTTGAGTATAGCATTTGATTAAAGAGATTATATAATAAAGGAGTGATCACTTCCTCAGTAAGCTTATAGAATTCATAGATAAGACTGTCAGAGCTAGGTAACTTATTATTCAGTAGGCTTCTAATCATATTTCTTACCATCTGACTTTATCTATCTATCAACTCTGTCAGAAGCTTCTTTTTGAATTCTTGTTTCTTTCACCTTCTTAGATTTCTTTGTTTTGTTTAAGAGAAGTATATTCTTTTTGTTTACTTTTTCTTTTTTTCTTATATTTTTTTTTCTTTTTTTTTTAGTTATGATGTTGTTTTTTTTTCCTATTCAATCATCATTTTACACCTGAACTTCCATAGTTATTCATGAAAACAAGACCAGAATTGTTTAATAAAACTTATTAATACTTTGTTAGCCTTGCTTTTGGACTGTGCTATTTTGTATATATCTGTATATTGCTTCTTATTTGTGAGATCTCTGAGGTGCATCTTCCTGAAATGCATCTTCTCTTCTAGGTCTTCACCATAGAGTGCCTTCTTCAATGCATCATCCTCAAGTGATAAATCCAACTTTGTTAACACCTTGAGACTTGTTAGATATAGAATTTTCTCTTCTAGGTTCCTCCATATTTTTTGGTAGATTTCGCATTCTGCTAGGTAATACAAGGTTTCATCCTTTCTTAAGCAGGCTATACATCTTCTGCTCTTGTATAGTTTTGGGTTTCTAAAGTAGCAGATATCTTTTGTTAGTAGAATATCGTTAATGCATTTTATGCGAAACATTAGGTTTCTGCTTTTCTTTAAACTAATACACTTTTTTTCTTATCGTTTCTTTAGTACTTTCTAAGTATTTTTCCAAATTGGCTCTTTGCTGGAGTTGTCTCCTTGATTCAGAGCTATAATATCTGCTACCTTACTTAGTTCAGCCTATTCTGTTTTATATGTTATCGTGGTTGTTATATTTATAAATGACTTAAGCGAGTAGTCTATTAATTAATCTTTCTATTTTGGGATGGCTCAAATATTACCTAATGTTGTCTCTGGTACCTTGAGTATATCAGTTCTCCTAGTACCTTCTTTAGCTAAGTAATCTGCTTGCTTATTCCATTTGTTACTGCTATGATCTTTGACTTTGTATAATGACAAATTTAGATTTTTTGCTACGCAGCAGTCTTTTATCTGTCTCAGTAGACTTCTGTTTTTTATTTTAAACTAACTTCTTAGCTTGTTGTTGCTCATATACTTTTCAATAGCTTCTATTGCTACTTTGCTATTAGTGAATATATGTATTTGAGCCTCACATAGTGCTGATAGCAAAGCTGTCCATATAGCTCCTAATTCTGCACGAGTTGATGAAGGCTAGTTTTCTATATCACAACTAAAACTAATACTACTATCTATCTTCTCTTTGCTTCTGACTAACCAACTAGCTCCCATTCTACCTGATCCCCCCTCTCTGCTATTTCTTGCTAATGCACTATTTATATAATACTTGATAACCTCCTCCTTTTTTAGTTTCTCATACATATCTACTAGCTCTCTCTCTATCCTTTTGTTTTCTACTATTCTTTGTATAATTGTACTTTTGAGGCTATTTGCTATGATTTTTACTGATACTTCTTGGTTTGTCTCATAATTTGTGTAAGATTCTTTATCCTCGATAAGTACTGATAGTGATACTCTTAGTATTACTTTTTTTTTATTGATTTTCTTTACTTTGACTACCTGAGATCCTTCATCATATCTGATGCTGACTAGATACTCATTATTACCAGTGCTTCTTATATTATAATGGCTACACTTGTTAAATAAGTAGTCCTCTGCTAGTTGGCTTGATTGTCTCTAGTGCTCAACTATTACAAGTTTCTCTATTTTTCTTGCTATTTTTCCTATATAGAAGTCTCCACTTCTTTTGAAAAGCATCTATTTTTTTTTCTGTCTATCTTTAGAAATGACTTGTAGTTGAGTTTTTATTGCTTCTCTATTAGAGTTCTTTACTTTGTAGAGGTCTTATACTTCTCTAGAGCTGTTTTCTTTTAGTATCCTCTCTTTGAGTTTTTTAAACCAGCTTGGTATACGGCCTTTTGTTTTTCTACCTCTTATGTACTTTAGTTGATCTCAGGTTAACAGGTGACTTTTTGTACTATTTATAAGCTATTCTAATATGAAAAGGTTCATCTTGTCTAGGTTTAAGAAGGTGCAGAGTTCTTTTGTATCTAGTAAGCTTATAATTTCTGTTTCTTTAACATTGAGAGCATCAGAGTCTTCTAAGATCTCATTAATCTTTATGTTTAGTTTAGCTGCTTCATGCAATACTTTTATGACTAAATTATTTGTAGAAACTGGCTTATTAAACTTACAGTCTTTACTCAGAAAGCTGTATAGATATTTGCCTCGTAGTTGACCTTCTTTAACTCTTAGTCTTGTTGTTACTCTTAGAGGACCTTGTTAGTTGAGACGTAGAATAAGCTCTGTAAAGTGATGTGTAAGCTAGTTTTACCAAATTGACCTCATGCCCAGGAAACCTATATAGCTACAAATTGAGTTTGCTGTTGACTTAGCTAACTCAAGTTTGTTTTTAATTAAAGTTCAAATTGGTCTTTGTAAGTTTTCATATTTCGATTTGCTTATAAATATTGTTTGTAGTTTGTATTCTATGCTAGGTAGTAAGTATACTTGCTGGACAAACTCTCAGGATTTGAGATTTTTCCATGGACAAACCTGGACAAATAGGATTGTCCAGTTATGTCTAAAATCCCATGCAGAAAAACTGGACAAATCCCAATTCCAAATCCCAAATCCCAAACTATAGCCAAATTCTAAACCTCATCCCAAATCCCAAATTCCATCCCAAATCCCAAATCTCATCCCATGTCCCAAGTCTCAAATTATTGTTCTAGCAATTGTTCATATGCTGTATTATAATTAACAATATAATCTAAACCTTTTTAGCATAGAGTTAATACTTGGATCTGGATCCTAAACATAAGATCTGGATCCTAATTATAAGATCTGAATCTAATCATAAGATCCAGATCCTAACAATAATATTCAGATCTAATCATAAGATCGCAGATTCACAGCTATTTCATAAATTCTGAGGTATTTAAAAAAATTTGCTAGTTTTCTGAATTCTTTAGTTTCGTCTTATGAATCATCTAATTCTTCGAAAATTACATCACTATTCTCAAACTGATATCCTGAAAATTAGGTAACTTTTAGGTTAAACAAAAAAGAATTTATGAAAGTAGTTATGCCAGTAAATCTGCAATCTTATAATTAGTTTTGGATCTTATTATTAGATCCAGATCTTATTACTAGAATCTAGATCTTATGATTAGATCTGGATCTTATAATTAAGATCCGGATCTAGATATTAACGTTAACTCTATTTGACAATTATAATAATTTTATAAGTAAAATGATATCATTGTACATATCAATGCCCTTGAATTTTTATAACACTATTTTTTTAATAAAATATATGCATGATAGATGAACTTGCAGAAGAGAAATATGATAACATTAAAATTTATATGTACATATAAATTTATAATAACAGATAAGCTATTTTGCTAAATTTGCTAATTTCACTAGCTATTTTTGCTAACTAATTGATTATTAACGTCCAGTGGTCCTGCATTGTATTTGGGATTTGATTACACTAAAATTTCAAACTATATAGTTTTAGCAGTTTGAGGATTCTGCATATAATGAGACTTTCAGATTTGGGTTCGGGTTACATCACTAATTATGATAACACAATACAAGATATAGCTATAGTTTACAATTCAATAGGTAAATAAGCTATGTATAAAGCCATCAGTAAATTTGTAACAAATATGCAAATACTTTGATATGTCATTGACGATAATGCATAATTCATTTCAGATTAATTAATAAGTAAAATATATTATGAATTATCATTATTCTTCAATTAGTGAGGCAGATTCTATAAATCATTTTTTTCAAATTAGTAATGCAGATTTTGTGAATCTCTTTTTAAACCAGTGAGGCAGATTTTGTGAATTGCTTTTTTCAAATTATGTCAAATTTCACGATTTTCAAATTAGTAAGACAATCAGGTTTTGTAGGCCTTTTTATTGGTTTACGTATTGTATACAAATTTAAGAAAAAAAAGCCTTAATTTAGTTTGATGATTTTTTTTGCATTATCTAGCCAAAATATATACATGAACTATTGAAAGGCCCAGTACCATTGAATGGAGCATGTGAATTGCATTTTTCAAATTAGTACATAAGACAATTAAACTTTGTGAATTATATTTTACTATTGTTTAAACAATAGTAATATGCATTCATGGGATTCACAAAATTGTTAATTTGAAAAGGCAATAATTTAATATGTGAATATTTAAATTTAACTGATACCCTCTTATTTGCTATAAATTGAATCAAATACTGTAATTAACATCAAAAAAATACTAATTTTGTGAGATATACTTGTCATCTAATATCTTAAAAACTTTATTTATCATCTCTATCTAAATGAACTATATTGCGTTGTTTTTTGTAGAAGTTTCACTTTTTTCTTAGAATTTTATTAAAAATATTTCCCTTCCTTAACAATTTTATTAGCATACATCGCTCTTTTTTTAAAAAACATTTTATAGGTATTTTTTTTTTTTTTTATATAACAATGGATGATATAAACAATGATGTTATAAACAATGATGTTATGAACAATGATGTTATGAATAATAATGTTATGAACAATGATGTTACTAGTCTTGATGATATTTCAAATGATTCTATTTTTGCTTCAGAAGCAGATTCTACACAAACAGAGACAACACAATTATTAAATAGTGAGAGGTGACCTCAAGAGAATATTTGGAACGAATTTGATACTATTATATATGGAAAAGGGAGACATAAAGAGGAATGATGTAGGTATTGTGCTACATCATGAGCTTGAGGAAGAGCTCATGAAATGAAGACTCATATCGCATTGAAATATAAAGGAAAAGTGCCAAAAGATATTCAAATTAAGATACTTTGAGATATTCAAAATGAGAACGTGTTAATACAATCTAGAACATCTACTACAAAAAAAAAAAGAAAATCAGACTATTCTATGTTAACTATGGATGCATACTATGACACAAAAGAAGCTATTAATAAAACTAAAGAAACAAGGGCCAATAAATCACTGATCAAATAGATTGTATGTTCTGGTATCTCATTTTCCACTTTTAACTCCTCTTATTTTGAGGATTTTACAAAGATATTAAACCCAGAGTATAATTCATCTAAGAGAACTACATTGGTAATATCAATCTTGGATGTAGAAGCAACAAACATAACACTAAAAATAGAGAAAGAATTATTGAAATCTAAAAATCTAACATTGTGTATAGACAGTTGATGCAGTCCATTAAAGCGTAGCATATATACCTTTGTGATAATGACAGATAAGAAGAAACAATATATTTATTCTTTACGTGATTTTTCAATATCCTCTTATACAGCAAATTTTAATGCTGTAAAAATAATAGAAGTAATAGAAAATGTTGGACCTGAAAAATTTGTTGCAGTAGTGTTTGATGCAGAAATAGCAATGACAGCGGCAAAATATCTGATTACAACACAATATCTGCATATTTTACCTGTTAGATGCATTGTATATCACATACAATTAATCTCAAGTAGTATCTGCTGTTTACCTCATATACGAGTTGTTCTTTCTAACTGTCAAATAGTCATAAAGTTTTTTAGAAATTCTTATATTGCTGGTGCTACCCTTAATCAAGAAATTATATCAACTTTCACTATCAGTAGAAATTTAAAATTGAGCTCTAAAACCCAGTGGTCAACAGTATAGAATTGTTGTGAATCAATTATACGCAATAAAGAGAACATTAAATTAGTATTATTGCATTTAGGTTTTTAATATACATATGAGTACTGCCAAGAGAAAACCCACAAATCTTATTAGATAAGATTTGTGAGTTTTCCTTTAATAGCACTCAAATATACATATAATCATATCTTAATTAAGATAATCTATTTTTAATAGGTTTTAGAACAAGATCCTCAAATTTTTAATTAGGTGAATACTGTAAAAGAGTTAATTAGTAATCGTCAATTTTGGATTGATGTGGAACAATTGCAAGATATTCTCCGCCCAGTAAAATGAGCTATAAAAAATGTGAAGTTTTGAACTACCTTGTTAGCTGATATGTTTGTTGAACTAGTAAAAATAGTAATCGCAATTAAAGAAACTTCTGTTTTATATAATAGCCAATTTCGATGAGATTATATTGCTATTTATAATAAGTGATTGAAAGAATTTGATATAGATTTGTATCTTTTGTCTTTTTTTCTACATTTTTTTTTTTTTTCCTTTGACAGTCACGCTTGCTTTATTTATGAAGTTGTGAAATTACAGTTAGATGGCTAGTCTAAAAAGAACCTCCCATGTTATTCTTCATTTTCTAATAAGAAGCACCACCCGATACTCCTTTGTGTACCCAGATGTGACCTGTCGCACTAGAAACAACTTCTTAACATAAAAGAAAAAAAAGAGAATCTAGGAACTTTATCCGACTATATAGGGGTCAGACTATATAAAATATAATAAAATTGTTAAATCTAGTGAAAGCACTAAGCACATACTAGATAATAAC
>CAJVPM010002336.1:0-10047 GCA_910592325.1 Scutellospora calospora | reverse complement strand
CTGAACAGGTACTAGTGCCCGTGTACGGCACTTGCAAAACTTCAGATTAAATCATTTTTATTTACAATTTATTAAATACATTTTGAACTAATTTTTTATATAAAATTTATCAAGATTAACAATCATATGAAATGCAATTTAAATCAGGTAAAATGAGTTACAATAAGGCAATGTGATAATCATAAGTGTAAGGGTTACTTATCTGGTTCTTTGTTAAAAAAATGCCGAGAACAAACAAGTAAATTATTATCATGCAACGTAAAAGTTACTATCAAATACACTAACGAGGTATGTTCAATCGACTTTTTGAAAATCTTTGGTGAGTTTTTATTTGTTATGTGTGATTGATTCGTACACCTACTAAAAAATTTATCGTTTCGGTCTATATACGTTTTCGTAATAGTGAGTGTTAAAAATATTTTATAAATAAATCGAATGTTTGATTCTCATACATTATCTGGCCGTACTTTTCTCTCGTCATCGAGAACCAAGATGACATTGATAAAGGTTCACTAGATCAAAGAGTCGGAGAAATCTGACGCTGGGACCTACCCCGCTCGAATAGGTTTACTGACCTTTCGTTCTATAACCGTGACGTTAGTAATTTATTTACTGTGGATGATCGGTTTTTTTCTGTAGGAGGGCCGCTATGAACACTTGCTTGTTTAGTTTTTTTTTCTAGAAATTATTTATCAAGAGTTCGACGATTCATTCGTTTACTTTAAACGTTTGATGAGGACCGGGCCATCAAGAGTGTCTGCCTCCACGCGGCATGGCCTGGATAACCAACCAAAGGACACTCAATTTATGTTTAAATATTCATGTTGTATCACATGTATTATCTCAATGTTTTAATAAAACTTATTGTTCAAAATAATTTTTATGTAATGTTATCACTTGTAACTTTAAATGATTCATTACAAATGTCGTATCGCATTATAAATAATATCGTCTTAAAATAAATATTCTTTTTCTATTGGATAAATTTTATAAATTCTTATCATATAATTTTATTTTCAAAACGATAAAAATGTTCAATTTGAACTCCGGCTTATTTGATCTTCATCAAAATATTATTTTTAACAATACGTGATACCAAAATTCTGTTCTGGTAATTAAGTGTAACCAGTTTTTATTTGCATAAATCAAAAATGGCTATTTGATACATTAATTTTAAATAAATGGAAGATAATAATCGATTAGAAGATTTTTTTAGTGAAATTGTTAAAGAAGTGTGTAATCTGTATAATGAAGAAAGATCCAAAGGTAAAAGTTCAAAACAAATTCTTGACATGTTGGATATATTTATAGCAAAGAAAAATCAAGATTCAAAAGATATCATAAATTGGTGCTTGAATGATAAAATAAATCCTACAGTTCAAGTTATTCTTGCAAATTGTTATCGTCTTGGTAAATGGGTTGAAAGAGACGAACATAAGGCATTCAATTACAATCAAAATGCCGCAGAAATGGGTGATGCTAGTGGAATATGTGGTCTTGGTTATTGCTATGACAAAGGAATTGGTGTTGAGAAGAACGAAAAAAAGGCGTTCGAACATTACCTGAAAGCCGCAGAGATGGGTAATGCTAACGGAACAGATAACGTTGGTTTTTGTTATCTAAACGGAACCGGTATCGAGAAGGACGAGCGTAAGGCGTTCGAATATTTCCAGAAAGCCGCATACATGGGTGATGCTAACGGAATATTTAATGTTGGTTATTGTTATGAAAAAGGAATCGGAGTCAATAAGGACGAATATAAGGCGTTCGAATATTACCAGAAAGCCGCAGACATGGGTCATGCTAGTGGAACATATAATGTTGGATATTGTTATGACAATGGAATCGGTGTCGAGAAGGGTGAAAACAAGGCGTTCGAATATTACCAGAAAGCCGCAGACATTGGTCATGCTGGTGGAACATTTAATGTTGGATATTGTTATGACGAAGGAATCGGTGTCAAGAAGGACGAGTGTAAGGCGTTCGAATATTACCAGAAAGCCGCAGACATGGGTGATGCTGATGGAACATATAACGTTAGTTATTGTTATCGAAACGGAATCGGTGTTGAGAAGGATGAACGTAAGGCGTTCGAATATTACCAGAAAGCCGCAAACATGGGTCATGCTGAAGGAACACTTAACATTGGTAATTGTTATCTAAACGGAATCGGAGTCGAGAAGGACGAACACAAGACATTCGAATGTTACCAGAAAGCCGCAGACATGGGTCATGCCGGTGGAACATTTAACGTTGGTATTTGTTATATGAATGGAATCGGTGTCAAGAAGGACGAAAACAAGGTGTTCGAATGTTACCTGAAAGCCGCAGACATGGGTCATTCTGATGGAACATTTAACGTTGGTTATTGTTATCAGAATGGAATCGGTGTTGAGAAGGACGGACGCAAGGCATTTGAATATTACCAGAAAGCCGCAGACATGAGTCATGTTGATGGAACATATATGGTTGGTTTTTGTTATTACAACGGAACTGGTGTAGAGAAGGATGAACGCAAGGCGTTCGAATACTACCAGAAAGCCGCAGACATGGGTCATGCTGATGGAACATATAATCTTGGTTTATGTTATTACAATGGAACTGGTGTCGAAAAGGACGAGTGTAAGGCGTTCGAATACTACCAGAAAGCCGCAGACATGGGTCATGCTGATGGAACATATAATCTTGGTTTTTGTTATTACAATGGAACTGGTGTCGAAAAGGACGAGTGTAAGGCGTTCAAATACTACCTGAAAGCCGCAGAGATGGGTCATGCTGATGGAACATTTAATCTTGGTCTTTGTTATCTAAACGGAACCGGAGTCGAGAAGGACGAACATAAGGCATTCGAATACTTTATGAGATCTGCTAATCTGGGTAATATGCAAGGAATGATCCAAGTTGGTGATTGTTACAGAAACGGGATCGGAGTACAAAGAGACATTCAACGAGCTAATCATTGGTACCGGAAGGAAAGAAATATAAAGAGATCGAAATCATTAGTGCACGAACAAGATATTGATGATGATCTGAAGGAATTATTAGACGATGAGAAATATCAACTATCGTGGATTTCTTATGATGAATTTAAATACGTTGAAGAAATCGGTAAAGGCGGATTCGCGACTGTGTATAAAGCTTATTGGCTTGACAAAAATAGAAATGCTTTGACATGGATCGCGCTTAAGTCAGTCAACGGGTCAAATGTAAATATCCAAGAATTCTTGCAAGAATTGAAATTGTATTGTGAGATCGGGTACGAGAATCCATCGTTCTTACATTGCCACGGAATATCAAGATATCCCAATAACGGAGAATACTTGATAGTCATGAAATACGCAAAGAAGCTTTCTCTGCGTGATAACCTTCACGATGTATCAAGAATGAAATGGAAAAGGAAATTAAATTTGTTACATTGCATTGCTAGTGATCTCGAATCGATCCATTTTCATGGAACCGTGCATAGGGATTTACATAGTCGTAATATCTTGCAAGATGATTTGGACAACGCGTACATTGCGGACCTGGGTCTTTCGATGTCCAATGTGAAATTGAAGGATAAATCAGGAAATGTTTGTGGGATCTTACCCTACATCGCACCAGAAGTTTTGAACAGAGAACCATGTACAGTAGCGTCTGACATTTATTCATTTGGAATGATCATGTGGGAAATCTTATACGGAATGTCTGTATCATATCTTTGTAAATTAAGTGAGGTTGATCTTCAGTTGCAAATATGTCTTAAAAATTTACGACCGCCAGTGAACGAAGAGGCTCCGCAATGCTATGTAAATCTGATGAAAGAATGCTGGGACAAAGATCCAGATAAAAGACCTACAGCAGTAAAAATCAGTGAAATTTTTGAAGAGTGGCAGAACGATGAAAGTATCATATCTGAACTGTCCGCATCAAAAGTAACGATCGAGAATATCAATGACTTCTACACAGACATGTTCACTGGAAGCAAAATTATTCCTTATACTAAAACTATTTTAAAAGATTATCCCGATAGCGAATTACAAGATTTGACAATTAGTGATGCTTCGAATGATAATTAAATTTACGAATAATATGATGTTTTTTTTTAAATTATGAATGTATGCGGAATTATGGCATATGACTTCGAAAGAACCAATTGAAATAAAATTTTATGATCTTAATCACATACTTTTATTATATAAACTTATTAATAAACTTAAAATCTTAGTTGCTTAATTTATACATATTCAATTCTCAAATTCTAGCATACAAACTTATTTTTTTTATTACGTTATCTTATATCAAATCAGATTATTAAATTTTGTACTCTACTATCAAAATCTAAAAAAAAAAAATAAATTAAAAATAATAAAATACTTTGCAATAAAAATTTATTAAAATACATACCTTGAGATGCTGTTATGATTTCTTTAGTATTTATGATTTTGCTAGTGTACATATGATCGGGATGAAGCTTTGGTTTTGGACTTGATTTTATTCCATTAGCAATCGCAAATTGTTTTTCAATATCACCTTTATCATTAATCCACTCCTTGATGATTGAATTAATTTCACTAATTATAGGTCGTTTCATCAGGTCAACATCCATGCATCGTTTGGCTAACTTTATGTAACAATCAGGTGTTTCTGATGTAAATTCTGGTCTTTCTCTATTACAGATCTTTACTGCAAGTTTGGTATCAAAATTTTGACCATCAAAAGGTCTTTGACTAGTCATTATTTCTGTTATGATAATTCTAAGACTATAAATATCTGATGCTTGCATGAATTCTTGACCAAGTAAGACTTCAGGTGTGACATAAGACAAGACACCATTGATCTCATTATATTGCAAACTATAACATGAAGTAGACAAACCTAAATCTGTAATATATGCACTATCAATATTGTTCAATAATATGTTTTCACTATGTAAATCTCTATGAAGAATATCCTTTAAATGAATTGTTTCTAAATCAAAAATGATACAATGTAATATATTTAATTTATTTTTCTATTTTATTCTTGAGATTTTATGAAGATTTTTGCTTAAAGAACCTATTTCTGCATATTCTAATACAATAATAGAATCTTTATTTCTAGAATTCTCTTGAGATAAACTATAACATTTTAAAAATGATGGATTGTCATCATCAATATTACAGAAGGTTATTAATTCTTTTAAGAATTCGTTATGGTTTTTATTAGAATCATAAATTAATTTAATTGCAACTGATGTATTTTTCTATTTAGCTAAAAATATAGCTCCATATCTACCTTGTCCGATTTTTCTAATAAGATTAAGTTCTTCATATGAAATTCAAGTTAAGTTAAAATTTTTCTTTAAACTTTTTTTTCCATTTTCATGATTTAAATTAGTAGATTTTAAATAATGTTCAAGAGCTTTTTGTTTATTTATTTTTGTTCCTGTTCCATTATAGTAACAATTCCTAACAATAGATATTGCATGAATATTTTCTAAATCAAAAGCTTTATTATACTATCTGAAAGCCTTATATTCATTTTTTTCAACCCTAATCCTATGTCAGTAACATATACCAATACTATATGTTCTACTAGCATGACCCATGTCTGCGGCTTTCTGGTAATAGTTGAATAACTTGTTTTCATTCTTCTCAACACTGATTCCATTGTGATAACAATTACTAACCATATATGTTTCATTAGTATAATCTATGTCTGCTGCTTTCTAGTAGTATTCGAATACCTTCTTTTCATTCTTCTCAACACTAATTCTATTTTCATAATAAATACCAACATTATATATTCCAAGAGCATAATCTATATCAGTGGCTTTCTGATAATATTCGAACACTTTGTTTTTATTCTTCTCTATACCAGTTCTATTTTCATAGCAACAACTAAGATTAAATATTCTAATAGCATTACCTATATTTGCAACTTTCTGATAAAGTTCGAATGCCTTATGTCCATCCTTCTTAACTCCTATTCTATTATAAAAATTAAATCTAAGTTTATAGAGTTTAGAAGCATTTAGTTAGTCTATTAGAAAATCAGAAATACGAACAGATTGAAATAATTTAAACAGTTGGTATAACAATATATATAAGTTATATATGAATAAACTGTATGATGAATTGGATGTATAACCAATTAAGTGTAAATTTAAAGCTACATTTTAGTTCTTATGCTCTTGCATTATCTTCACTGAAAAATAACTAAGCAAGTATGTTTATAATTATAATAATAAAAGATTACAAATGCAGTAACTTAAGGGCTACCTTCTGAACTAGTCAGTTAGGATTGGCTCGCTCTAAACTAGAATCAAACTTTCGACTTAGAGATCTACTAAGTACAGTTTGTATACATAAAATAATTTCATAAATTTTTTTAATCGCCAGTTCATTTTTATATATATATATTATATTTATTTTCAAATGATTATATTTTAATAGTTGTATCATATAATAAATAATACTGTTTAAAAAAAAAATATTCTTTGGATAAATTTTATAAATTCTTATCGTGTAAAATAATTTCTTAATTAATTTTCTTTTCAAATCATTAATAAATATCTTAAGAAAAAAATATTATATCTTGTAATTGTTGCTATTACTTTGTATCTCATAGTTATATTATAGCTCTACAATCCTTATCTCACTTCTTTAGATTTAGAAAGAACTATTGAGAATTTGAAAGATGCTGAAATAATCACTTTGAAATATTACCTTTATTTAAGTTTTGTCATTCTGATACTAATGATAATTCTGGCTACGTGGATACTTGATTCTGTAGAAAGAGAATCATAGTGAAATAATGATATAATTTTGTTACAACAAATCATAATAAAGGCCCATAACAATTATGTTCATCTTTTCAATGAGAAGACTGAAGAAGACAAGAACGAAAATAAAAAGATGATGCAGTTATTAGTAATGTTCTCAAGATGGCTAAGGAAAAGAAGACCAAGAAGCTACAATTTCTTTCAGATGAATTTTAAAGATGCAGTAGCGATAGAATAATTTTTCACTAGTTATTGATATTCTAGGTTAATGATTCTTAATATACTTGTTTAAATCAAAAATTATTAACCTAGAATATCAATAACTGGTATAATAGATATTCAATTATATATTCATTTGGTTAAATTTTCAATTTATTTTTTTTGTATATTATTATATTACATTACATGTAAATTCAATAGCTTCAATAAACTTATTGTTCAAAATATTATTATTATGTTTATTTTTAAATAATTATACTTTAATAGATATTATAAATTATAATAAAGTAAAAAATTGAATAAAGTATAAATAAAGTTCTAGTAAATAAAGTTTGTTTGTTCATTAATATTCTAATTCTTGGACTTCTTTAATAATTGATTTATCTAGGAAGTCCAAGAATTAGAATATCAATGAATACAAATTATACATTTTCCCTTTCCCTTTATCATCATTGAGCAGTCATCATTTAGTTCTATAATATCTATTTTATCGAGAACAAGTTACTAAATTTTCTTCAGTAATAATTTTCTTGATTTTCTTGAGTATTGTTTAACAATATTCTTCAAATTTATTACAAATAGCCCAATGATTAATGACATCGAACATTTCATCGATATATGTCATATAATCAAATCTATTAAGAAATTTGGGTTCATTCCAATACTACAGAATAGGAGGTTTAAGTTTATCTAATTGTTTTTTATGTTCTTTAGAATAATTTTCTGTGTGGGATTCAACAATTTCCTTTTTTTTGCATATTTGATAAGTTTTTTCATTTGTTTTAAATAAGAACATCTTTTATTTTTAATGGTCTTATGTTGAGACATTTGTTGTTTGATTGTATGTGATGAGTTGAGATATATTATTTGGCTTATTTATAAGGCTCAGAATTAACAAATATGATTGATAGGACAAGCTATTTGATATAATTTACTACAAATCTTATTATGTCAAGATTAACTTTAATAAAGCTAAATAAATTTACAAAAATAATATTTGTCTATTGTTATCTGGGTACACTTTATTGAATCAAATAATACAATAAATTTGTCTATTATGTTGTTTGTTGTATATAACATTCATACTATTGTAATTTTTGGTAAGATATTCTATCCTTATCAAGTTGCCTATAGATAGGAGTATAAATATATCATTATCACAATGATTATTGTTAGTATAACCAATTTGTCTATAAAGGGTTAGAGTTAGTCAAAATACTATCAAATACAAATATATCTATAATCCTTATTGGTCTAGGTACTTTGGGATTTCATGTCAGAGGTATATATGGGTGTAAAAATAATATGTGGTACTATCTTCTATCATATGACTAAGAGAAACTACTGGATCACTAGTAGAAGAAGAATCATTAGAATAAACAATATCTTAAGAGTTGGGATTAGACATTTTTTTATTGAGACAAAAGCATTTGCTGCCAATATTTAAACTTGTATTTATTGTAATAAATCATAGCAAATAACAAATATATCAACAAAGTTTAATATATTGATTAATAGACAAATTTATCATGAGTTTATTAATAAATAGTAAATTCTATCATAGTTTATTGATAAATAGTTTAAACAAATTAAATCATAGGTTAAATAATAGCTAATAAAAAATTATTCTTAAATTATAAATGTATTATTGAGTTTAAAAAAAATTTTATTTATAAGACTGACTAAATAATAGTTAAATATCATAGTCAGTAAAATAGATATTATTGTAATAAATGCCACCATTTAATAAAATATATATCATTCGAAGTTTTTTATATTCTTCTATGTTTTCAATTTCTGTACAATTTTCATATTTTCTTTTTTTATCTTTCATTAATTTAATATTATTTTTTTTTAATATTTCATAGATAATTCTTTTAAAAAGATAAGTGCTGTTATCATCTTTAAGATATTTTAACAGTATGCTTCTAAGTTCAGTTGATATATAATAAGGTACTGCTTCATGTATAAGTGAAGCAATATTTGATTTTAAAAGGATTTCTACATGGTTTTCTTCTATTATATTTTCTCTACGAAACATATTAATTATATTTAAATAAACTTCATTACTATCTTTTTTAACATATATATCAAGTATATCTCTATAATATATTTTTCTAAATTTATAACCTCTTTTGCATAAATAAAGCATCTAATTGTAGAAAAATTCAGACTTGAATAAAACATTTAGTTGCTGTTTATGATATATAGTAGATGATTTTACATATAATTCCATAATATCATAAGTGATATCAATGTTATTAGGATAATTTTCTTTCATAAATCCATAAAAACAATTCAAGACTTGAATTTCAGTTTTAATAACACATTTTAAGATGTCTTTAACTTCAATTTCTAATTTGATTTTTTAGAAAAGTTGTTTGATATCATGATCAGACATAAACCAGAATAATTTTAAATGATTAAATAAGATGATGAAAAATTCATTAGAGTTGTTTATTTTAAAGGAATTAACGATATTTTTTATATATGAATATAACCATTGAAAGTAAGAATAGATATTTAAAAGAACTATAGTTACATTAGGCTTGTTATCAATGTGTTAAACATATTTGTTAGAATTATTCATTTTTTTTTAAGATTGTTAATAATTATGATTTTTTTAGTGAGTTTTAGTATAACTACAGTTATAATCAACATAAGTTAATAAAATATTTTTTACATAATATTAATGGACACTTTGAATATCAAGTTTAATTATTCATACTAAATTAGAATATCAATCTAAGAATAAGAATTATGATGATGAAATATTTATAAATATCTATTCAACCTGTTTATTTATTCATAATAAATCATAAGTACATTTCAAGTTCATTCTAAATTAACATAGTTCATAGATCATATTATTTTTTTTTTTTTTGTATTGAAGGTGAGGTCATGTCTCTATCTTTATTGATAATTTAATTGAGATTCTGCAAGGAGTTTCTCAATATAAAGAATTAACTTTATAAATTTTAAATTACATGACAAGAATTGAGACTCAGACTATAGTATGTTAATAAACACTAACTAAACTAATTTATCTGTAACCTAAACCTACTAGAGTGGTTATGACTCAC
>CAJVPM010002335.1:0-10048 GCA_910592325.1 Scutellospora calospora | reverse complement strand
CGTATCTTGTGTAATCCCCGCTTCTCTCACTACTCAGTTAGTTATCGTGTAACCCTCCCAAGCAATTCCGTTACACCACATAACGATGTTGGTTTCTGCCATACTCTTGCCAATATGGACTTATTTTTTCGCGCTACCGTGTAACCAACTTCAGTGACACTGACTATCACACATAGTGCCACCTCTCCACAAGATAGAGCCGCTTCCAATAATTCCTATTCTGAACGTCGTACTTCACTTGGACTTCTCACGGGGCTTCGCATTCGACCATTGACTTCTTAAATAAGGTTACAGAGTATTTTTCGCCTCCAGTCGGTCTTGAACTATTGACCTTGTCTATGAAGGGTTGGCAGCTTAACCACTAAGCTACGGGTGCCAGACCCTCTTATTAATTTATCGTTATTATAATATAGTATACATAAAATAAAATAATTAATAAATATTGCATATAATTAATAAATATTGTATATTGATCATTAAATAAATAAAAGATTATGTTTATTGTTTAAGTGATATTGTATATTGATCAT
Organism: Scutellospora calospora; assembly: GCA_910592325.1. NCBI lineage: Eukaryota > Fungi > Glomeromycota > Glomeromycetes > Diversisporales > Gigasporaceae > Scutellospora > Scutellospora calospora. The sequence continues at coordinate 9,518 of CAJVPM010002335.1, read as the reverse complement.
CAAATAAATAAAAGATTGTGTTTATTTAAGTAAGTTTTGTTTAGGCATTATGTTGGTTAATTTGAATTACGTGATAGAATCAGTAGTAGAGAATTTCAATTTTATTTTATAATTATCAAATTTTAGTTGAATTTTTTTTTCAATGAATAGCTAACTCTGTTTTTTAATACATTTGATGATCTAATTAATAGAAATATTAAAAATCATTAATATAATAATAATGTAAAATTTAATGTATAATTTAATGCATTTAAATATAAAAAGTAAATTGGTAAATTTGTTGTTTTTTTTAATAAAATTCATAACTTTTTTTGTTTCAGAAGAACATTTATTCAGTAGCGGTCTTTGACATAATTTTTTTGTATTCTTTATGTCATTGGTTATAGTTATGTATTAAATAAATAGTTTTCGGTTATATTTTTGGTATATATCAAGTTTTTTATTATTGTTTGCTAGCATTATTGATTTATTGAGTAATTTGGTTTGGAAATTATTCGCCTAAACAAAACGCGATATAATTTTAATATAATAAGGCTTCTTTATATACTACATTTCGCATATAAACTCCATGTTTTCCTGGTATTTTTCTATTTTTTACTAAGATTTTTAGGTTATCAGATAAGTTTACTCTAGAAAATGCTACGTATAATTGTCCGTGGGTAAATACATGTTCGAGTAGATAAAGACTGACATGTGGTATTATCTGTTCTTGTGATTTATTTATTGTGAGCGCAAACACAAGTCTAACTGGAAATTGTTTTCTTTTTAGAATAAAAGGCATTTTAAGGTTTTCGGATGTCATCATTGGAATTCTGGGAAGAAAAACTCTCTTGTCATAACGTTCTCCTACAGCTATTTCAGTATCAATAATGTTTTTATATAGTGTTCAGCATATTAATCATGTTCTATTACATAAGCTATTTTTAGAATTCAAGTTACGCAGATATATTATAGGTGCGTTAACTTTAAGTGTTAGTTGATGTGGTAGTAGCCCATTAGGAGTTAGAGAATTAATAAATTCTGTTTAGTAGATGTTATTAGTGTTGTTTAGCACTAAATCATAGCTATAATAAATTTTGAAGTTTCTATTGAATTGCTTGATAACTTTTTTATTTATGTAGTCAACATATTTATTTTTAGTCGTTAATATCACACGATCAATAATATATGAAGTATTGTATATATTTTTTGAAAGTTCAGAATAAATGTATTGAATGAGTTTTTCCAAAGATTTTTTGTGATTATCTTGCCAAGATATAGTCATTTGGTTGGAAATTCAAATCATATCCTCCTCAACCGTTGGTTCAGTGCCATTACCAATTCATAATAAAAATTCATAAAATCATTGTTATTGTTTGCTCTCATATTATCAGATAAATTAAAAACTTTTATGTTTAGCCATAATGGTGATTTGTTAAAGGAAGCATTTACAATTTGTGTTCTTGTTCCTTGCTAAACTACTGGCAAAACTTGATGGAAGTCACCACCAAATATGATTATTTTACCACTAAAAGAATAATTATTTCCAGTAATATCTTTTAATGATTGATCTAAAGCCTCTATTTCATATCTGTGTGTCATAGAAGATTCATCCCAGATAATAAGTTTTGCTAAAAGGAGTAATTGGGCTACTTGACTTTGCTTGCTAAAAGTACATGATGAATTTGCATTAATAGGTATAGGTATTTTAAATCGTGAATAGGTAGTACGATCTCCTGGCATAATTAAAGAAGCAATACCTGAAGAGGCTGTTGCTAATGCAATAAAACCTAATGATCGAATCATTGCAAGTATATATTTATAAAGATAAGTTTTTCCACTACTACCCAGTCTGTCTATAAAAAATATGCTAGGACGATTATTGTCAACATAGTTAATAACTATATTAAAAATATTTTTTTATGTTTCATTTAATGTTTGTATTTTTGTTAAATCTTCAGGTTTTATTAAAATTGATAATTCTTCTCAGAGAAGAGTTTGTTGATCATCAACATAATCAGAATTAATCTTTGGTAGTCCATAATCGTTTATACTTTTGTTATATTGTTGAAGGAATTGATTAATATATTTAAGTACTGCATTAATGCATAACTGTCCTTCTGGTATTCCATTCCTAGTAAAATCTTCAGATATAGCTTGAAAATTCTCATTCCAAAGTTTTTTAGGATCCTCAGATTCTCCAAAAACTAAAATAGCTGAGAAGAGATTTCGTAATGCACAAGGTATATGAAATTGTCTAGCTTCAGATATATATTCACGTAAGGATTTTCAGATTCTAGTAGACCTCTGCATTATGCACTTTCCTTAAATGTATTACATTAATAACTATTAATATGTTTAAGATCATCATATGAAGTTGCACCGCGAACATGATTTAATAATAAATGCAAATAATATCTTTTATTTTCACTTGAGTATGCCATGTATATTCTTCCAATAGCATTTTCTTTTTTTCTTCTAGTCCATTTTTTACTTTGAGTATTCCAGATATAATGAGTTGGAATTTCAGCATATAGATAATTGTGTGCTTCTGGATCGATAGAATTTAAGTGAAAGTATTCTGTTAATATAGTTTTTTTATTATTTTCATTCATAAGGACTTCAACTAATTTATTTTTTTCATTAAAATTAACAATTTTTTGATCCAGGAGGTGTAGTTGAAGACAAACTATAGAAGGATTCATATCAAACATAGGAAATCCGAATATTCTCCAGTATGCTTCAGATGAAGAAATCTATCGGATTTCTATATATTGATTAATTTCATTTACATTTTGATTTTTTTGTGAAGTAATGTCTGGATTCACTTCTATTACTGTTTTGTCATGACCTTTATAAACATATTTATAAAGGTATTTTACTGCCTTTATGCTTGAACAAATTTCCACATTTATATGACAATCATAACATAATAGTAGATACGGATTGTAAGGTACAACCTATCGATTGTCTAATAGTACATCTCTTATTATTTCACACTGACTATTATCTCTATGATAGTATTATGGATAGGAGTTCAAATTTTCAGTTGTAAAAGGGATAAATTCTTTTGGGTAATTTTTTTTACATTTTTCATTTTTCATACATGAAGAATTCGGGTTAAAAATACCACAAGAACCATGCATTATATGAGTAATAACTCTATTATATAATGTGGGTTCATTGTTTTCGTCAAGCAGTTCTGCACATACTATAGTATTATAATCATCAGGGTTTCTTGGTTTGTCTTCTGAACATAAGATAATCAGTATATGTGCATGCAGAAGACCATGCTTCTGAAACTCAATTACGTAAATATAAGAAATAGTTTTTCCTAAGACATTTCTTTGAAAGAGATCTTTTTTTAGTTCTTCTAGTTTAGCTCTGAATACATGACCTAAATTAACAATCAAATAAATAAAAACAAAATTTCATTAAGATATATTTTTATATATATAACATAAATAATAGCTTATTCTAGAATTGACTTATGCTAAAACTCGGAATTCTATTTAAATCCATAATATTTTCTACTATACTTTTTATTAATTAACAATACTATTTTAATTTGACCTAATTATAAAAATTATAAAAATTATTATAAAAAAAAAAAAAAAATCACAGAAAAAAAAAAAAAAAGCTGATAACCTAATAGCCTAATAAAATTTTACATTTGATTATAAAGTTTTAGCATAAGACGATTTTAAGTTTTCACAATATACAATGTAAAAATTTAATTAATAATTGATATATAAAAAAAAAAAAAACGAACTTGTAAGATCAGGTCGGTCTGAGGCTTTCTGTTCCGGTAGAAGATTTTCCAAAATCTCTGCCATTTGGGATTACATGTTATCGTAATAAACAAGTCTAACTTCCCAAATGTTAGAACTAAAGCCATTGCATCTTGATAATGTTAGTACATATCTCGAGGTCCTCCACTGAATGAGAAAGGGAGAATAATTCGTTTTCCAATATTTGCTGTATTGGTATTTCCTGTATTGAATAAATCTGCCAGACCTGAATAAAGTTCATTTCTAATTTTAGGTTAATTGAAACGTAAATAATTAAGTCGTTCATTTTTAATCTTCACATAATTATCTACAATGTATTGTTGAAAAAGTCACCCTCCTAGGAGGATTTATGATGATGAATATTCTCGTGTTTGTAATTTATAGGCATAATATTGCCTTGCTATTACTTTTTTTAAATTTCCATTATTTATGCGTATATTTTGTTCATTATTTGTAGAAGCAGTGAGAATGCCAGGATGCCATCCATATTGTCCTCTTGGAAATAGAAGTGGGTATTGCATGGGATCATATGAACCACTAACTTCTGAGATTTTTTGAAGTTTGCCAAGTTGAGAATGAGCGATTATATCTCGTTTTTGAGATTCGTTAGAATCATTACCTTCAACCCAAATAGCAGCTACTTGTAAAGCTGTAGGAGCATTATATGTACGTTGGTCTAATCCATGGTCAGCTTTAATAATTAATTGATAATTATATATATTATTAAGTGTAGAATGATACTAGAAATTTACAACAAAAGGATTAACCTCATTCAGTATATTTTTTATAGATTCAATGATTTCAGGGTAAAGATTAGGCATTATACACAATTGATTTTTAAGTTCGTATTCTGTGTCATATATATATCATTGCAAGTATTTCAGAGGATTATTAGTGCACAGATAAAGAGATCCAATTGTGTGATATATGCTCCCTTGTACACGAAAAGTATAAACACCATTTTTGCCTATAATATTATAGATTTATTTTATGAATTATTGCGATTATTATTAAATATAAATATATAAAGTATATACATAAATATATAAAGTATATATATATAAAGTAAATATAAAGTATAAAGTGTTATTAAAGTTACCATTGGCTAGCTATTGATCTAGATGAACACCCATAGAAGTAAAAGCGAAAAGAGCATTATAGGCTCATATATTATTTCGAAATCTATGTCTAATCTTATCCGTTTTAATAAATAAATCTAGCAGAGCAGGAGGGGTTTCTTCATCACTTAATACAATTTTTTCATTATTACAACATAAACTATTAGATTCTCCTACAAATTTTTTCACTTCACAATAATTACAGATTACATGAGGTCCAAGGTAAAATAGTTCAATATTATAATTATCATTAGTTTGATTTCTTCCTAAAAGATGCTGTATTGGTTTTTATGACGGTATTTATGCTGAGCTAATTTATTTTGTTCCCAGAATTTTTCTCATTCTACATTATTCATCGTAGCTTGGCATTTATGTTGGGCTACCCTTTCTCGTTTATGACGATATTCTTATTATTAGTTGTTTTCAGTAGCCCAACGTTTATGATGAGCTAACTTGTCACGCTCTTTTCGTTGTTCTTGTTCTATTTTAGTCTCTATGATACGATGTTTGTAGCTAACTATTCTATCACGTTCTTGCCATTGTTTTTGTCTTTTCTTATTCTCCGGAACTTGACGTTTATATTGCGAGTATGTGTTATATTTTTTTTTATTTTCCATATTTACATAGCTTTGCTTTTTTGTATCTGATATTTATATAATATCTATACTGCATTGTTATTATTTCTTATTTCTTAATCGATATCATTTCTCAATTCAGGTATTTATATATTTGTTTATTTAGTAGTATAAGATTCATTCAATTTATTTATCTATTTATCTGTTTAATAAAGGTCAATATTGCATCAAGGTTAAAATAAAATTTAAATGATCTTATCAATAATCAAACTTAGTTTCACATGCACGAGCCTTAATGTTAATGATTTCACAAATTACATAAAAGTTATTTAATAAAATTTTACATAGGATTATTCAGTGTTTAATCAAACCCAAATTCATACACACGAGCATTAATTATTTTATTAATTACACAAAAATTATTTAACAAAATCGCTAATTTTTATGTAATTATCCAGTATTTATCAAGCTTAAGTTCACGTAATTGTATGCATTGAGACGCAATAATCTTATATCATACTATTAATTTTATATCGACAAATATATAATGTCAAGTAATTAATGAGTTACTTATTTAAGATTAATGTGCGTAATTAACACATAATAATTTTTTTAATTTTTATGTAATTATCCAGTATTTATCAAGTTTAAGTTCACGTAATTGTATGTATTGAGGCGCAATAATCTTATATCATACTACTAATTTTATATTGACAAATATATAATGTTGAGTAATTAATGAGTTACTTATTTAAGATTAATGTGCATAATTAACACATAATAATTTTTAATTTTTTTAATTATTTATATCACATAACATATACGTATAATAGTTTGCGATTCATTATATAATGTGTTAAGTTATAACCGGAAAGTGTATAGCATGCGAATCAGTTTATGCAATTTATTATATAACATGTTAAACTATAACCATAAAGTAGATAGAATCCAAATGTGTTAAGTTATAACCGGAAAGTGTATAGCATGCAAATCAGTTTATGCAATTTATTATATAACATGTTAAACTATAACCAGAAAGTAGATAGAATCCAAACCAGTTTACACAATTATGAGTGAAAAGTAAATAGTATGCGAACCAATTTTACGCGATTAATTTGCAAATTTAATCTCATACTACCAAATAACCAACAACCAATCAAAACAACAGGAGCAGACAAACTTACGATTGGCATTTAGTAGTATAAGATTACAGCCCTGACAATCTTTACACTATTAAATTTTACTAAATATGGAAATAATCGTTATCCCATGTCAAAACTCCCCGTGACAATATTCAAAATTCTCTTTTTAGTACGAAGGTAATTTTATTTATAATTAATTGATAGTTGTACAAAAATTTATTAAATTGTGTGGAATACTTGCTAACAAAATGACCCTCCGGGACTATGTAAATCATAATGCCCAAAGGTCTTTTGTTGGCAAAGATCCTAACTATTATTAGAAACATCAAATTTAATTTGAGCAGAATCAGCTTGAGACAAATCTAAATGAAAAATATTTTACATTATTAAACATAATTTAATATTTACAAGTAAATTAAAAATAGATTACCTTCTTTAATCGCATTTGAAATTAATTTTGTACTAATTATTTTACTGGTATACATATGATCTGGATGGCTTGGTGAGGTAATTGGCAATGTTTTAATTACATTATCAGCATCTAAGAATTGCTTTTTAATTTCATTTTCTTCATCTGAACTTGCTATTTTCTTAAGCCAATCTTTAATATTATAATTAACACTCTGTGCACTAGGCCGTTTCTGTGGATCGGAATGCATGCATTGCTTAGCTAATTCAACATAACAATCAGGTGTTCCAGCAGCAAACTCTGGTCGCTCTCCTTTGTAAATTCTTACAGCAAGTTTGGCACAAAATTTTTGCCCATCGAAAGGCCTTTGTCCTGTTGATATTTCCGTCATGATAACGCCGAAGCCGTAAATATCAGCTTCTTGTGTAAATTTACCACCTAATAAAACTTCCGGAGCAACATAAGGCATAACACCGTAAATTTCACCTAAAACATTTTCATCATTCTTTCTAGACAATCCTAGATCTGCAATATAAGATTGTGCACTTTTATTATTGCGTTGGTCTTGTAAAATATTACCACTGTGAAAGTCAGCATGAATGTAGTTTGCATAATAGTGAATATTCCTCAATTCATCTGAGATATCTTTAAGTAATTGTAATTTAGCCCGCCAAGTAAGTTCTCTAAAATGTTTTTTTAAATATTTATAAAGATTTCCTTTATCAGCATACTGAAGAACCATCAAATATTCATTTGTTTTGGTATCTTGGGTTATTCCATATATTGCAAGTTTGCTATAATTTCTTTTACATCTCACATGACTTTTAAACTTGGTAAATTTAAAATAAATTATTAGTTAGTTAGGTCTAACAATTAAATCATTATTTATTTATACGAATTAATTAACTTACTTCTTTCAAAAAATCAAAATTATTTTCCTTAGTACTAGACAAAGTTTTGAGTGCAACAGTGGATATTTCACGTGTTCTTCTATAATTATTTTTATTACCATCAATTTTTCGTATGCCATCCAACCAAGTAGCAGAATATACAGAGCCAAATCCTCCTTTTCCAATTTCTTTATCATCAATTAATCTATCAAATGGAATCCATTCAATTGTATCATTGTGGCTATAAGTTCTAAGTTGAAATTCTCTGATGCAGTCGTCAACATCTTTGTTTCTACTTGTCCATCCTTCTGCCGTGATGTCAGGATCGCATGTCAAACACCACGCAGGGTAAGTGTTATTTTCATTACAGCGTGTACATTTACCGTTTTCAGGTTTCCTTTGTAACCATAATATAATTTTTTATGTTATCATTCATTATTTATTTTAAATTTCATTGTGACTTTGAAAATTATACTCACCGACTTAATAATTAATGCGAATGAAATGTTTTGAAGCGTATTAATTAGTTAATTGTTAATAAGTATTTAGAATTAAGTATTTATGAATAAGTGTTTATGTTCATGATTTTAATTTAACATTAATAAATCATCTTTATACTCACAAACTATTTGAAGGGTATTGGGTAATTAATTAATTGTAAATAAATATTTAGAGTTAGGTATTTATGAATAAGTTATTTATGTTCATGATTTTAATTCCACTGATTAACGTTAATAAATCATCTTTATACTCACTTACTGAATAAAATGATTTGAAAGATATTAGATAATTAATTAATTGTAAATAAGTATTTAGAGTTAAATATTTATGAATAAGTATTTATGTTTATGAAACTGATTCATGTTAATAAATCATCTTTATACTCACGCACTATTTGGTAATTAATTAATTGTAAATAAGTATTTAGAGTTAAGTATTTATGAATAAGTTATTTATGTTCATGATTTTAATTCTACTGAACGTTAATAAATCATCTTATACTCACTTACTGAATGAAATTATTTGAAAGATATTAGGTAATTAATTAATTGTAAATAAGTATTTAGAGATAAACATTTATGTTTATGATTTTAATGAAACTGATTAATGTTAATAAACCATCTTTATACTCACAAACTGAATGTATTAGGTAATTAATTGATAGTAAATAAGTATTTAGAGTTAAGTATTTATAAATAAGTATTTAGATTTATGATTTAATTCTACTAATTAATGTTAATAAATCATCTTTATACTTACTTACTAAATAAAATAATTTGAAAGATATTAGGCAATTAATTAATTGTAAATAAGTATTTAGAGTTAAGTATTTAATTCCACTGATTAACATTAACAAATCATCTTTATACTCACTAACTAAATAAATAATTTGAAAGGTATTAGGTAATTAATTAATTATAATAAGTATTTAGAGTTAGGTATTTATAAATAAATATTTATGTTCATAATTTTAATTCCACTGATTAACATTAATAAAATTATTTTTATACTCACCCACTATTTGAAAGGTATTAGGTAATTAATTGTAAATAAGTATTTAGAGTTAAGTATTTATAATTAAGTACTTATGTTCATGATTTTAATTCTACTGAT
>CAJVPM010002334.1:0-10049 GCA_910592325.1 Scutellospora calospora | reverse complement strand
TAATATTTTTGTCAAGTACAAAATTTATTGCAAATAAAGTATTGGCATGACTTGCTGAAAAGGTTAAAAAAAAAAAAAAGATTTATTTTAAAAATTACAAAAATTAAAAGTAGACACAGGCAAATTTGCCTATATTACAAATTAAGGAATAATATTTCTGTCTCTTTTAAAAATAAGTATTGTGAATTCTAATTGATTCTAGAAATTCTATAAAGTCTTTATTATTTAACTTTTCTAAGTTAATAAATATGGGAATATTATTATAGAGCTATAGCATTGTGGCACTACCCTATATGTAAACATAAGATTCGATGTAACCTAAAATCAAAATAATATATTTTATTTATTACTTTAGAGTTAGGGCCTTCGTTAGATTAGAGTTAGGATTAGAATAATAGTGAATAAAGATTTATACCAAAATTTAGCAAGGAAATTTTTTAATTAAAACATCAAAAGAAGTTTCATATGCTAAATTTTGAGTTATTCAACATTTTTTAAAAAATGTAACAATTGCATTAATTTTCACATTACACTTGATCTTTTTTTTTAATTGGCTACAACACCTTAGCACTATGGTACTATAGCACTATAAATTAAAACCCAATAAATATTATCTTTATAGTGTAGTATAATTTTAATAGTTCACATATTTGAACAATTTGATAAACCTGTTCAGAGTATTTCTATATTCTGTTAGCTTATTAAAAGCTTTAGGATTTTTTTAAAGTATTTCAAGTATATCTTAGTCTTTGTTTATTTTTTTTATGCTTTTTTATAGTTGTTCTAAATAGTAATATATAGTATGTAAAGAAAATCTTTAGACAAATATCACATGCATAATTTCAATCTATATACCTTTTTTATTTTTAGCTAAAATCCCACTTATCATATTAATTATCTAACTGATTTTTTTTTTTTTGTAGTACTTTGAACTTCTCTGCTCATAATTTTTTTTTTTAATAATTGATCAAAAGTATATACTATATACAAAAAAGCTATTTAATAGTTTATATGATATAAAAATATAAAACCCTAAAGAAATGTAGCAACTAGCTAGCTTCTCAAAGTTTATAATACAACAATATTTTCAAACAAAAAAAAAAAATAGAAGTGTAGTTGATCAGAAGTGCAGGAAGCACCTCAAAGAATACACTCTAGAATCTCTAAGATCTTGGTCTAATAGATAACTAAGGGATACTTCAATATTAACAAGAGTATTAGTTGCTAATTTTTTTTAATAAAAGGGTCTGTGTCTATGAATAGGTTTATGAACTATTTAGCTATAAAAAAAGATGTGCAGAAATGATACTAAAACTTGTTAAAAGATATATTTAAAGACATATTAAATAGGTAAAAAAAAAAAAAGTTAATAATAGTTTGTCTTTACTAATAAGTTGGTTTTCTAATCATTTAATTATTCAAAAATATTGTAGAGAATTAGTATTAAAGTGAAATGGTCAGTATGATAGATTCCAAAAAGAAACAATAAATTTTACTTGTAGTGAGTATTTATTAGAAGATTAAATTTTTTTTTTTTAAAAAAAAAATACTAACTAGTCTATTTTTTTTTGAAATTTTTTAAAAAAATGCTTAATAAAAGCTTGAAGAGGATTAAGTACTATTAATTATTCTAATATGATAGTAATTTCAAGTGTATAGAACATGTAAGTGAAGTGTTTTCTAAAAAAAAAAAACTCCTTAAAGTAATTGTTTAGCTATTTAATAACTAATTAATAATCTTTAAAAAAAATTATAGAATATTGTTAAGAAAAATGTTAAAAAATCAAAGTAAAAAAATTAAATAAAATTAAACAATTCTTGATTTTTTAGAATTTTTTCTTTAAAAAGTATTTTAGTAAATTCGTTAGGATCTATTAATAATTATTGTAGGTTCAAAAATAATAAATAGCAGTTAATATCCCTGCATTAATTTTTTTTATTAATAAATTAGTAGTTTTTTGGCTTTTTTTTTTTTTTTTTTTTTTTTTTTTACTTTATATAAATACCATTAGCCGAAACTTTATTGGTTTTTGATAGTAGGTAATGATATATATTGTGAGGATACAACTAGTTACATGTACAACTTTAGATTGTCTATTTAAGTAGTCCACCTGAAGGTTCTACACTAGTTGTGATACCTGAAACCTATTTGAAGATTTCTTATTTAAACCTTCTGGCCTTATGACTTACCCATTTCTATCTATTTTTACCAATTCAGCCTAACTTATGCTACTTCTCCAGGAAGACACCTGAGCTGACATATGTCCACAAACTTTATGATTCAAAGCCTAGGCCTATCTCAGGTACCCTTTCACCAACTTCCAAATTGATGGGTACTGTGGTACCTAACTATGCTACACTATATCCCAATCTAGCTTGCATATACCCTTGTTTGATGTTCATACAAACCCGGTTCCTATTATGGTCTTCCACCAAGTTAGTCATCTGTGCCTCCAGATATCACACGAAGTAGATCCTCCCAAATCTGTTGCTTGGTGTTGCCTGCTTTGCTACCGGATATCACATGAGACAGATCCTCCCAAATCTAGTTAGCTGCCAAGCCAGGTTGATGTTGCTGTATGACCTCGTATAACAGACTTACTTGCATCTGTTTCATCGATTCTTCTGTACTCAGGACTTACTCGTATCTATTTCACCAATCTTTTTGTACGCAGATTTTCTTTCTCAGATCAGACATTAACCGGTATGACCGTTAAAATCTGTACTACTTCACCTAACTTGGGATTTCTACTATGCAGGTCCCTGCCTATAGATCCTATCAAGATTTATTTGTATAATGTTATGCCTCACCAAATGCCTCATCATACTTCCAATATCTGATTGGCATTGGTGCAACATGATTTACAGGGTTACAACCCCAAAAACAAGCAGAGTTTACTGTAAGTTGAATACAGATGTCCAGGTAATTATTCAATTCTGTATACAATGGGATTTGAATCCTAGACCTCTTACATAGCGGTCCGACAATCTAACCACTACACTAAGATCGCAAGACATTTTTTGGCTTTTTAATAAGCTATTAATCATATAATTTGATATAGTTATTACAAAATTATTGTTATATGAAGTTGTTCAAAAACTTTTTTTACATACTGTACTTTGAGAGTTTTAAAAACTTAATCTTATTGTTTTTCTCAATTTTTTTCTTTCAATTGAGAGATTATTTCTTTAAGCTTTTCTTTAAAAATAGTTTTATTAAAAGATTAATTCTTATAAAAACTTCTTCTGTATCTTTCATTATATCATCAGCAAATTTGATGAAAAAGTTATTTGAGAAAGATCGATTTTTCTTATGATCTGATTCTTGAAGAGAAAATTCTTCTAGAGTTTCTTTATTAGAATTTTTTTTTTATACTTCAGCAGTCATGTCATAACTTTATTTAGAATTGTTTTTCAAATAAAAACAACATTATTTAGTAATATACTATTTAATGACTAATTTTTTAAGCTATGACTTATCTGATTATCCTATAGATACCTATGTACAATCTGCTATAGTAGCCTTTATCCTATCTTGAAACAGTTTATAATTTATAAACCACAAGTCAAAATAGAAAAGATGCCACAGCTTATCATAACTGTTCTTAACTCTAACTATCTATTATTTCTTTCTTTACTTCTTTAGCTATACTATCTAACACTATTTTAAGATCAACATTACTAATTTCTATGTTCTCATCTATTTTTTTAATTGTTTTTTCTCTTGTAGATACTTTCCTCTAATTGTTCTTTTCTTTTTCTTTTCACAAGTATTTTTCTTTTTTTGAGATTTTTTTCTTTTTTCTTCTATGTCTCTATATCCTTGCATTGGGTTCTCCAAATTTCATCGTATACTAGTTCTATCCAAATATGCCAAAAAAGACTCCAAAATTTGATTATCATTCTTTCTGAACTGATGATATTTTTGATTTTTTTCTATTATTTTCACTGAGTATGCCTCTCATCTATTCTTTCTTTTTCTAATACCTTTTTTTCTGTTCACATTCAATAGTCTATTGTATACTTGTTAAATCCCAATTTTCTTCTTTCTTTTTGTCTTCATTAAGCTGTTTTTATGTCTGTTCTTCAATTTTTTTATGTGCTAGATGTATTTTTTCACATGTAATTATATGTTCGATTGTTTCTTTTTTCTTAGCATATCTTTTGCATGAGCTATTTTTGTATAGCTGTGGTTTTCTACGATTTAAGACTTCAACTGTTAGAAAGAAGTTTTCGATGCATTTGATTTTAAATAGATACAAGTAGTTTACTTCTGAATTTTGATATTGCATATAGTAGCTTTCAAAGATTCCTTTAAATACTTTCCAGTTTTGCTTTTAGATCCTTACTTGGTATTCCTTGTTATTTTTCTTTTTTAACTATATCTATTCTACTTTATATATTGTTTGAACTACTTTTTTGATGAAGGCTCTTAAAGGAGTCTCTACACTTAGGCCTCTTCATTCAGAAATATACTTCACACTCTTGTTACTGATATTGCTCAGTTCTATACTCTGTGCCTCATAAATCCTCTTTTTTGCTAGCCTGTCTGCTATATTATTGTATAGATCTCCTGAATAACTTTTGACTTTTGTAAATATTAGTTGAACTGATTTACTCTTGCAGACTTTCTTGATTGCATACAAAATATTGCTGTTTTTGGTTTTTAACTACTCACGTAACTTCTCATTTTTGAGGCATTTTTCAATTGCGAGAATTGTACATATGCTATCAGTTCTTATTTTTACTCTATATCTACTAGAAACTAACAATACCACTACTAGACAAGCTACTAGCTCTGCATAAGTAAATGAGAACCAGTTTTCTATTCTTCTTTTATAACTAAAGACTATGTTATTTGCGCTATCTATTTGAACTATACTATATCCTATCCTTATTCTATTCCAAGTATCTATTCTACTGAATGAGCCATCTGTATAAAATATTATTTCTTCTTCTTCTCTATTTATCTCTAGTCTATTTTTGAGTTTTTTTCTATTCTTCGTATTCTGAAGTACTTGGTTAATTAGTTCTGCTTCTCAGCTTCTTTCTATCTTGATATACTCAAAGTTCTTAAACTTTTTAAACTCTTCTACTTTGCTTTTTTGGCTTTCCTTTCCTATTTTTTCTAAATACTTTCTATTAAATATTACTTGTAGTCTGTTATCTTTTTTCTGTATAAAGCTTGAAATATTATGAACCTTTTTTAATGCTATTCTTTGTTTTTGACTACCTTTCTTTAACTTATAACCTTCCTTATAGATTCCTTACTATGCAAGTGCTTCTTGCTCATTAAGTACTTCTTGTGAATTTTCGTAGTTTTCTTTTCAAATTTCTACTTCTATAAGCTTCTTCTCTTTTTTAGTAATACAGCCAAATTTATTTTCTTTGTTTTCTTTACCTTTTATAAGTACCCATTCTTTTTTCTTTTTGTTTTGTAAAATCTTCGATTAAACTTTTTGTACTTGAAATCCTCTTTTTTTTCTATATGCTTTAGCTACTTCTCTTGACATCTTATCTGCTAGTATTTCCTTTTCTAATACTTTGAACTATTAGGTCTTCTTTCCTATATGTCACTATTCTTCTCTTACTTTTAGCTATCTCCAAGTAACTATTCTCTCTTGTTCATTATCTAGGAGCTAGTTCATATGCCATAGGTTCAGCTTACTTATACCTTCTTGTGCCTCTTTTAAGTTGCATTTGTCAAGTATATTACTGATCAAACAGTTCTTATCTTCTTGTAAACTTAAGAGATTCCAACTTGCTATAAACTCATTTTTTGCAATGCTAATACTAAGTCTTTTTGCATGTTGCATTACTTTGGCTCCTAGGTTTCTGCATTTAGTTTTTTTCTAATTTGTATTTTCTGTAATAAGAATACACTCTAGTATATTCATGTCTAATTAGAACTGCTTTAACCTTATTAGAGTAGTTATATCTATGATACTATTAGTGTTTTTATTCTTATAAAGAGCTCAGATATATGATACTTAATATGTTTTTGTCATAAACTTATTACTCCAAAGATCTCTTTATGCTGAAGGGTTGCATTTACACATATAGACAGTAGCTCCAATTTCTACTTAATGAGTCTAAGCATAGGCTGATATATCATATCATAGGATTTTTTCTTAAGGCAGATATTTGCTAGAATATACTCGAGTTTTAGAAGCAGTACTATATTGTTTATGTATACTATCTAACTTGCTGAGAGCTTTTTGTATCTTAGTATATATATTAACTTGCCTACTTCTTTTTGTATCGTAGTATACTAGTTTTCTTCTGTTTTCTTAAACTTATCTAAACACCTAAAAACCTTGTACTTTTTCTGATTTTTTAACTTTGATTAGGCTTAGTAGTATTCCAATTTCTATAAAATCCTATTCCTTCCCTTGCTTGTAAGGATGCCAAGCTATTGCTTCAGACTTTGCTCTATTGATCTCAATATTATTTAATATGAAGAAGCTATTCGATACTTAGATGATTTCTTGCAATATATGCTGAGATTATGCTACCCATATGGTATCATCTGCATATGCCAGTATTGCAATCATTATTTTCTTTGTCTTGTAAGTTCATTTTTCAATTTCTGTTAGCCACTAGAGCTCCATTTAGTATTTAATTTCTAACTATTATATTCTTACTAGTAATAGGTCATAAAAAATTTTTTATATTAGTAGCGAGATCACTTCTCTTTGGTTAATTCCATCACTAGCTACAAAGAAGTTTATTAGACCTTTATCTGTTATCACTCTTATTTTATAGTTTTAATATAATTGTTTAATAAAAGTGATCAGATTTTCTAGAAGCTTTATTCTTTTTATAGAGAGCTCAAGAGCATATATGCTTACTGAATCAAAAGCTTTTCTCATATCTTGGAATGCTATTTATAGCTCTTTTTCTTTTTGAATTACATCTTTGATAACATTATTTAGGATATGTATTGGTACTATTGTACTTTCATTAGGCAGTTCTGTGGAGCTTGCTCTTTTTAAGATCTGCTTTTCAACAAATACTTTACTAAGTCTTTTCTAAACTATTCTGACTATAAGTTTTCTGAATGTTTCAAGCAACATTATTGGTCTAGTACTAGCAAGGTTGAATTCCTAATCTGTATTTTTGAGAATTAGATATATTTGCTCTAGCTTCCATTTTTTAGAGAACTTTCCTTCATATACTATTTGGTTTGCGAATTCTATAAAATATTCTCTTGTCTTAAAGCTTACTTTCTTTATTAGTCTGTAGCTGATTTCTGAAATCTCAGGTGCTAGGTCTTCTTTTAGCAAGTTTGTAACCTCCAGCTATTTTTTTTCTGTTATTTTGCATATAACTTCTGCATACCAATCTTCATTAATTTCTTCTTGCTCTTTATAAATACTAGCTTATTCTTGGTCTATTTATTTGAATTAGTAGTTTCTCTTTCTGAATTGATCTTTAAAATGCCTTTCTACCTCTTATTTGACTTTGCTATTTTCTATAACTAGTTCTCTATACTCAAACTTGTTTTTGCTTTAAACTAGAACTCTGTCTATAGTAATTTTGTTGTAAGGATGTTTAAGTAGCTTGTTTAATATCTGCTTTTGGCTTTTAGATATTAGTGTGAATCTTTCTTTTATTCTTTCTTTAATTTTCTTTTCATTTATTGCTTATAATTCTTTACATGCTCTTTCTTTCAGTATATTCTACTATTCTTTGATTTCATTGCAGTATTCTTTGTTCTAAAACTCTAGTAGAGCTAGGATGTTAATATTATATTCTATATTAAGATGCTCTATTCACATGTTTAATATTGTTTTTTCAAGAACTTCAATGCTTTGCTCTATATCTTTAGATCCTTTTCTGTATATTCTTCC
Source organism: Scutellospora calospora (assembly GCA_910592325.1). Lineage (NCBI taxonomy): Eukaryota > Fungi > Glomeromycota > Glomeromycetes > Diversisporales > Gigasporaceae > Scutellospora > Scutellospora calospora. The sequence goes on along the minus strand of CAJVPM010002334.1, from coordinate 2,196 downwards.
TAAAACCTTAGCTCTACTGTAAATTAGCAATTTTGTTGCTTCTTTTCTAATTTGGTTTTTCAAATTTTGTATTTTAGTTAAAGGAATATGCTTGCTTGCTGCTACTTGAATTGCTTTTACTATTAGTTCCCATTCTTTATCGATATCTATTCTAGACTCTGGCTTTGTAGCATTTCTATCTCTTCTTTTTCTTTTTTCTGAATTTCTAAAAATTTTTTCTATTTCTTGACTGTAATCATTTCAGTTCTTTTCTGTTGCTTTATGGTATTAGTATAATCTTCTTGTTTCCTTTTGTTCTTTCTTGTTTTATTATTTGTTTTTCTCAAATATACTTGAATCATTAAGCTGTATCCAAACTAATCTATGATTATATCCATTATTATCTTTATTTGTTCTATGTTACTACTTAAGATATAATTTCTTATATCTTATATCGTCCAGATATGATCTATCTTAGTTAATATATTACTATTTGACTATAAGTATTTGATTAACTCTAGGTTACAGAACCAGAAGGTTTCTATATGATCTGTATTTTTTAATCATTTTGTAATCTTTGTATCTGTATCTGTACTTCTTTTTTCTCTACTACTCATATCTAGTCTTTCATTTAATACTGTATTATAATCTTCTAGAATCATATAGAGAGTGTTTTTCCTATTCTTGATAATTTTTTCTATCAGAATCTTGTATACTTTTTTCATTACTTCTTCATTCTTAGGAGAGAGGTATACTATTCATACTTGAAATATGACTTTTCTGAAAAAAAATTCTGCCTTAAGCAAGTATAGATTAAACTTTTTACAAATTTCTATGTTTCTTAACCAATTCTGATTGACTAGAAATCTAACTTCTGACCCTTTATGTTTTCTTTTTTCTGTTTCTGTTCAAAAGCTTGTAAAACCATATTCTCTTGTATTTATCTATTTGCCTTCCTGTTCCCTTATATTAGTTTCTACAATTCTGATAATATTGTAACCTTCTGCCTTACTATATTCTACTAGAAGTTCTACTTTTATATTATCTTTCTTAATTCCATTGATATTATGTGCTCCTATTTTTATTAAATCTTTTTCTTTCTTTCTCTTAATAAAATTATCTTCTAACTCTCTTTTCTTTCCTATATTCTCTATATCTTTTTTATACTTTTCTTCAGTTTGGTTTGATGTTACTTTTGCTCTACTTTGTCTCTCAAGTTTTTCTTCTTGACCAACTAGAGCTTTTGTTTGTTTAACTTTAACAACTTTTAAAAGTAATTTAGGGTTTCAGGTCCCTAATTGTTTTCAAAGCTGCTTAGTTTTTTCTCAAGAGCTTGAATACACTGCGCTATATACGAGAAGGATTCTTCATAAATATTTTTTCTTTGTATTTTTTTCTTCTCTTCTCTTATAGTAAAGTTGCCTCACTTTTCTGGTTTTACGTATACTCTATTTTCTGTTCTATCTCTTCTCTCAATACTTTTTAATTCATTTCTGTTAGGAGTATTTATCTTGTCAAAAGTTAGTTCTTGTCTCTTGGAGCTCCTTGCATTTAGATCATACATATGGAGTTCTTGTTTGTATTTTTCTTCAGAATGGGGTGCCTCCTCTTGTTTTGTACTATGGGTCTTCTAAAACATTCTTGTATCATAATATTTAACAATGTATTTTTGTACCTGAGTTTTTTCTTGATGATTTCTAAATGATACTAAAGCAAAGCCTTTGTTGTTTCCATTTGAGTTTTTGAAAATATGAACTGCTTTTGCACCAGTATGTTTAAGCTGTCTGAGCAGTAATACTTCATTTACATTTTGTGGGATATTGTATAATTTTGCTATGTGCTATTTTCTGTTTTCTAATATTTCCTTTCTATTTGCTGCTAGTATTATATATACTAGGAGTTTATTTGTAAGAAGAATTACTCAGATTTCTATTCGCTATATGAAATTGCTTCCTTCTTCAAACAACACCTCTGCTCTTGTTTTTTCAGAGTTTTTTCTGATCATTTCAATGTTTTTGATCCGTCCTAGATATTTGATTACAAAGAAAACTTGTGATCTTGATATATGATGAGGTATGTCTTATATAGTAACAATTTCTTTAATTCTTGAATATGATTTCTTTTTTTTTTTTTTTTTTTATGTTATTAAGGCCACTTCCTTGGCCGATTAGATTTTATTAGTTTGTTATTACAGAACTATCACATGAACAGTTTCCT
>CAJVPM010002333.1:0-10053 GCA_910592325.1 Scutellospora calospora | reverse complement strand
TTGCTGATTAGATTTTATTAATTTGTTATTACGGAGCTACTACATGAGTAGACTCCTAGAGTTTTACAGTTATATGATGAGTGTACAACAAGCTACATGTACAACTTTAGTCATTATCTAATTTAAGTAGTCCGCCATACAGATGATCGACCATCTGTTGGTTTTACACATGCTGCTATATCTGCAACCCGCCTGTAAGTTACCTATTTAAACACTCTGATCATTAACCTTTTCCCCTATCCCAAACTAATGTCACCCTTTAACTGACTGCTTAAGCCAGCTGGTTTACCTGTAGATCCATTTACCGCACAGCTTAGATCCTCTCAGGATGCGTATGCCCAATATATTGTGAGCCACAGAGCTTCGGTTAATCTCAGAAGCATATCTACTAGAGCGGTCCGTGCCTATTTCATGAATTCACCTAGCTAAGACTCTTGTGGATATTTGTGTGACCCCAGTTCCTACTGTAGCTCTCCACCAGTGTCATTTACAGATCTCGCCAAAGCCTATCACGAGCTAGATCCTCCCAATCTAGTTAGCTACCAAGCCAAGTTGATGTTACCATAATATATAGTGATCACTACTGTGATATGGACTTATGCGTACCTAACCTGATTAAAGTCTTTGAGTACTGTATCTTTCTGAATCAAGTGTAAGCCAGTGTGACCATCAAAAGCTGTACTACTTCACCTACTCAGGGTTTCTACTATGCAGATCCCCTGCTCATAGATCCTATCAAGATTTATTTGTGTAATGTTATGTTTCTCCAAACATTGCGTCATACTTCCAATATTCGGATAATATTGGTGCAATGTAATTTACAGGGTTACAACCTCAGAAATGGACAGGTTTACTGTAAGTTAGGTACAAAGATTTAGATAATTATTCAAATTTGTCGACAGTAGGATTTGAACCCCAAACCTCTTGCATGGTGGTCTGGCAACCTAACTACTACACTAAGATTACTAGACCTATCAGAGTCTGCTTTGTATATTAAGTCTAACTATTATAAAATTAGTCTTTTATATAAATAGACTTTACTACTTACCTACTTATATCATTCTCCTTACTGACTACTGTAGATATATCTTTCAGTAAGGTGGCAGCTGCATTTATGAATTTAGAAAATTTTATTATTGAAAAGAATCTTCTAAGAAAAAAAACGAGTCTTCTAACAAAGAAGGTTTAGTAAAAATAACATTGAATTTATTAAAGAGATAGTTCTTAGCTTCAGGAAGAGCTGTTTCTTTGTAGTATTTAATAATTTGTTGTAGTGTAAATTGTTTTTCTTTAATTATATCAAAATATGTAATTATTTGAGCTAAAAAATGAATATTAATCATATTTGCAGTGATATACTCAATTGCTTTTTCTCTTATAAAGTTATGAAGATTATAGTTTTTAGCTACTGTATAGTAATAAGTATTCAGATATTAGTAGAAATAGTAGCTTCAACATTTATAGAATTTTGTTGTTTTATTTTTCTTGCAGATGAAGTTTTTAGCCTGGTTAGCTAATTCATCGATTAGTTTTAGAGAAATTGGTTTTGAAAAGTTAGCTTTATATTTTTCTTCAATTTCAAAGATTAAGGAATCAGATATAGGTAATTTCTAGATTTTACTTTTTTTTTTAGATATGTAGTGTAGGATTATTTAAGAATTAGTTTAAACAAGTTAAGAAAGCTACCTTAAAAAAAAAAAAAAAAAAAAACAAAGCAGACTCTGGTATACTCTGTATCTGTAAGAGCTAGAAATACAGTGAGTACCTTAGGAGATTCAAATTTCAATATGTATTTATTAACATCATTCAAATCATATAATGTATTTAAATCATCAAATTCAACTTTAACTCAAAATATAACTAATATATGCTACATTTTTTCTTCTAACAATACAATTTACTATTATTCAAATGAAATGAAACATTAGACTCTTTTCTTATACACTTATCTAATCTTTTTTTTTCACAACTAATTTTCATTTCTATAAATTAAATCTTTACTAAAACTTATATTTATCTTAATTTGTATAAACCTATTCTCAAAAATCATCAAATCCTTGAATCAAACCAACTCCTTAATTACTATTATCTACTTATATATATAAACAAATTTCAAACTCCACAAATCAATACAGAACTCTTTACACAAACCTAACAATTAAATATTCATCAATTAACACTCTTCTGAAAATAATTACTTACAAATTAACAATTTATTTTCTTCTACATCTAACCAAGCAATTACTAATAATATTAAAAATAATTTTCTTGATATAAATATTGATTCTATTAATATTAATAGATTCTCTTTACCCTCTAAGCAACTATTATTATTAGATCTAATTAATTAAAACAAGTACAATATTTTAGATATTTCAGAAACACATCTGTTAACAAAAAAGGAAAAGTTTCTTAATAAAGAAATACTAACCTATACAAGCTTTTGGAGCTCCTATACTAACTCTTGTCAAGCTAGTATTAGCATTCTTATATACCACTCTATCTAAATATATTGCTAGATCACATAACTTTAATAGTTATATTATAGACATTAATCTATATTTCAAAAATAACCTAATTTGTTTTTTACAAATCTATCTACCAACAGCAGAAAAAAAACAACTTCAGAAAGAAATAATTAAATTATGTTAAATACAACATATAAAATTATTATAATAGGTAATCTTAATAGTATATCAAACCTTCAATTAGACAGACTTCCTACAAAAAAATCTTCAATTCCAGAATCAAAACTTATTAAATTTCTAATAAGTCAACAATTCAAAGATACTTTTCACTTATTCTTCTCTAAAACGTCTAAGTATACTTTCTTAAGAGCTAATTCTCATAGTAGAATTAATTATATTTAGACCAATATTAGTACAATACTAATTGACTATCCCTTAGATTATAGACCAATACAGACAAATTTGTCTGCGTTTTTGTATTCATTATTATCTATTAAAAAAAAGGTTTTATCCGAAATTGAAGTTTACAATATCAAGAAGGAAAATTGTCTTATATCTAAATTTATTTAAACTTGTGAAAGACTATTCACATTTAGATGAAATTTACTGGGCTTATGAATAGTATCAAATGAGAACTCCTGCAAGATCAGAATCCATCTGGCTAGTCAATTCTGAGGTATCTTATGAGAGAATAATGATTTTAAAGTGGAATGATCAGTATAAAGGATAAAGTGAGCACTATATAGATAGGGGCAATAATATGATACTGCTCATACTGCTACAAGACACTCTTTCTCAGTAGTTTAATAATTCTTTTCAGCCTTTGTGAGACTTCTGCTTGCATAAGAGACTACATGCTCTAGATTTCCTTCATCATTTTGAGCCAATATAGCTCCTAAAGCCATATTAGAGGCATTAGTATAAAGAATAAAAGGCTTAAGAAAATTTAGGTATACTAGAATCAGAGCAGAAGTAAGTCTTGTTTTTAATTCTTTGAAAGCCTGTTGCTGTATCAGAGACTATTTATATTTTACATTTTTCTTTAATAGATAATTGAGTAGAGCAGCAATATTTGTAAATCTATAAACAAATCGACGATAATAAGAGGCTAGCCTGAGGAATCCTCTTAGTTGTTATATGTTATATGGAATAGGAAAATTTTGAATAGCTTTTATCTTCTGAGGATCAGTAGAAATACTAGCAGCCCCCACTATGTATCCTAAAAACTTCAGTTACTGTTTTGTGAAGTGACATTTTTGAGGCTTAAGCTTTAAGTCTACATAGTTTAAGTAACGAAAAACTTCCTGTAGATGAATAATATGTTGCTTAAATAAGGATGAATATATATTTAGATCGTCTAAATAGACAACTACAAATTTCCCTATTAAATCTTTAAAAATTTTATCCATCAGCCTTTGAAATATGACAGGTGCGTTGGTTAGGCTGAAAGGCATAACATTGAACTTATAGAGGCCATATTAAGTTATAAAAGCAGTTTTCTCCTTATCTCTTTCTTCAACTTCAACTTGCCAGTAGCTACTGGCTAAATCTAGAGATGAATACCATGAGGATCTGTTTAGAGCTTCTAGAAGTTCATCAATGTGAGGGAGAGGGTAATTATCTTTCCTAGTTATCGCATTAAGTTTTCGATAATCTATACAAAATCTCATCTTCTTTTCTTTTTGTTTTACTAGAACAACAGGAGAAGACTAAGAGCTCGAAGATGCTCTGATGATATTTTCTCAGAGTATCCGATCTATCTTCTCTTTTAAAAATTCTTTCTCCCTAAGAGAATATAGGTATGGCTTTTGCTTAATAGGATAAGTTTCTTTCATAATTATTCTATATCATATTTGATTAGTTCTTCTGAGGTCAATAGAATTTCATACAAAGAGATAATCATATTCATCGAAAAGCTGAGTAAGTAATATTTCTTGTTTTTTTGTTAACTTCCTAACTTGATATTCCTTTTTAGAGTTATTTTCATCTTCATAGTAATAATCAAATAGGTCAGGGATTAAAATATCTTTTCTCTCTTGAATTAAGCAGGACATTTTCTAAACGTTAGGAACGATTAAATTATTCTTATTATTTTGTCTTCGATTTAGAATTCTAATTTTTTCTTTATTAGGATTATTAACTATTTCTATATCGATATCAAAATCATTCTCAGAATCAGAGTACGAAATATTTTCTTTTATTACTTGTAGTTCTAAACATTGTTCTTTGCTTTCCTCTAATTCATCCTTCAAATAGTTTTTATCCCAATTTTCTCTGATTTCTTCAGATATATCTTAGTATTCACTATCTTTTTTTTCTTCATCTAGATCATCCGTATTTTCTTCTCCTTCATCTATTTCCGAAACCCCATAAATTCTTTCTTCCAATTCTTCATCTTCGAATTCTTTTTCATCGATTTCCATAGCATCATCGTCACTTTCTTTTAAAGATTCTTTTGCAAGTCATTTATACTCCAAAGGTGTTTTCACTAACTGCCTAAATTCTACAGGAACTATCACCTCCTTACCTTTCCAGGAGATAGTCATCTCGGAAGAATTCCAATCAATCATGGTATTGACTTTAGAAAGCCAATCATTTCCAACAATAGCTTTATATGAATTGGCATCAGTTACTACTACATCTATGGGGATTTCTATCCCTCTAACTATAAAGGGGAAATTTGAAATTTCTCCTATAGCTCTTTTACTTTTACTATGTACGTTAACTATATTAATAGTTGAGAGTCTTTTAACTTTAATCTCTAGATCTAATAAAAGATATGAAGAGACCACACTACCTGAGGACCCACTGTCCACAATAAGAGGAATAACTTGACTATGGATAGTGGCATCACAGTATAAAGCTGTAGACTTTTGAGTAGGTTGAAGGTTTACATTTGTTTTTATTCTTTGCATTATAACTCTTTTCTTCTGCAGTCCCCTCATTAATTCTAATCTCATTGAAGGAATAGCTCTTAATAATTGTCCTATAGTAATATTAGCAGGTTTGTCTTTAATATCAGTGACTATAGAATAGAAGTTGACTAGACGGAAATTTGAGGAAGTTCTTTCTCTGCAACCTTCTTTTTGTTTATCATTATTCTTTTTGTTCTAACTTTCTTTTTCTCAATAACAGGTTTAGTGTCTTCTTTCATTAGGTTTTCTTCAATGTCTCTCTGTTCCGAATTTTCTTGTTCAATATCCTCTTGTTCATTTTCTTCTAATTCTATATCTATATCTTCTATTGTATCTTCTAGAGGTTAGTCTGTATTTCTAATTATTTTATCTTTACTAGATTGTTGTCTTCTTTAACATATGGTATTAATAGGTTTCTTTCTTATAGGTCAATTTATTATGTTAAATATATGAACATCTTCTTCTAGAATCCCTAAAAAGGTAGGTTGGTTTTCTTAGTTATTCTGAGTTTCATTCATATTAGTGAGTATAGCTAACAATATCTGCAATATTTCTTGAGTAGGTAGTTACGAAGGATTTGGAATTGCAGATGTTAGGTTATTCTCATTATTGATATTTCCCATTTTAGAGTTATGATATTCTCAGCTTATATGCCTAGAATGTCTACGATGAAAACAAGTGATTTGTCTTTGGGATCTATTCGTTAGTGGGTAGCTTCTTTGTTGTCTTGGGGAATTCTGTATTTGAATTATCATTCTTTCTATAGCTTCTGTTAATTTATTGATAGCCATTTCTGTTCTATTATTAGGCGTAGCTTGATTCAAATTGGAGATTCCTATAGGTTGCCCTAAAAACTCAGCATAAGTAGGATTAAGCCAATAGGCATTTTCAAATGCCTTAGCCCTTTTATATGCTGCCTGAAGTAAGTTTGGAGAAAATGGAGACATTGCTACAGACAATTCAGGATGAAGACTGTTGATAAACATTTGAGCTTTTGAAGTATCAGGATATCTATATCTACTAGCTTCAACCCTTCTTAGCAAGTCTTCAATTGCCGAATAATAAGAATCTACCTCTTCTCCAGGTAATTGTTTCTTATTAGTTAATTGAGAAAACTACTTATTTTTAAGAGTGAGGGTTCTGAAGTGAGTTATGAAGGCGGGATGAAAACTTTGAACTGGTTGTGCAGGGTTGTCCCATCTATTAATAACGGAAGGTTGTTGCTATTGAATTGTCTACTAAGTAGCAGCTGGTCCTTTTAATTGAGATACAATAACAGAGATCTTTCACAGCTCAGCAACTCAATTAGCTTCAAAGGCTTTTTCTACTTTTTCTAACCACAAAATCAGGTCTTGTTCTCCTCCAGCAAAATCAGAATAGGGTACTATAGTAAGTTCTCTATCTCTTGTGACATTTATTTGAGAAGCAGGGTTTGCTTGCATTTGAGTAATTAATCTTCTAATTTGAGCAGCTAAATTATCTACTGCGTTGTTGTTATTGGAGCGAGCCATATCTTCTATTTCTTCATCTGTATCTTCTAGAAGGTGAGGCTGAATTATTTCTTGAATAGTATTGAGATTATAAGTATTATTATCTGTTAGAAGATTAAATTGATTAGTCCTTCAGTAAGCTTCAATAAATTCTCTTTTTAGTTCAGAGATATTATTGTATCTAGGCCTATATCAGATTGAGAATACTAAATTATTTATTATTTCATCAGGTAAGTTTTTAGGAGAATAATCTTCAAGCTGATCAAATAATCAGATGGTTTTCTGAGAATAGCTAAGAGCTAATTGATTCTCAAGGTACTAATTCCAAAAATTATAAAATTGATATCCTGGAAAGTCAGTAATTGAATAGCAAATAATACATGAAGTATCTTGATAATTAGGATCTAAGAGTACATTTAATAATAGATTATAGAGAAAACGGGTATGTTGTTGCTCATGTATGTAGTTTAACCTATAATATCTCTCAAGTGTAGTCATAAAAAAACTATCCTTATTTAGCTTTTTAAAGTAAAAAATACAATTAAGGTGATTTTCTACACAATTAGCACCAAATATTACTACTAGTTAGGAGAGCAAAGAAGTAAAAAGCAATTAGTTTAGCTCTAGTAGATAACTTAAGATGATAATTGTCTTGTTTAGTATACATTGTATAGTTCTAGAGTAATAATATAATTAAGTTTAAATAATAAATTTCTCTTATTTTGATTCGGGGATGATCAGTTTAAAGAATTCACATTCTTTAAAAGGTCAAGAGTCATACAGGACAATTTATAATCGGAGTTGAAATAAATTCGAGGGTTACACGAAGTGAAATAATGAGAATAAAGTTCGAGTTGTGAGAATAACAAAAAACGAAAGTGTGCATGAATGGGAAAAACCAAAAAGAAATCGAATAGTAATAATAAAACTAACAAAAAGACTAAATACAAAATTATTAAAGCCAAAACGTCAATTCAACAAGTATAGGTCTACTTTGGCATCTTATGTGCTTACTGCCTATAAATTCAAAACTTAACAAAGAAAAGATAAAATTTAATTAAAAGGGGATTTGAGAGATCGATACTTTTAAATAAATGCAAAGGGACATATTTATTAAGGTAAGTATTTATTTAATAATTTTAAAGGGACTTTTAAGACTTGTTATTTATTTATTTTTTGAAAGATTTTGGAAGATCGAAATCTGCTTTTATTAATATAAAAATTTTAGAGCTTATATACATTTTAGTTAATTAAAGAACACATTTGGTGTCATAATGGCACTTTAGCACCCAATTGACACTACTAGTGCTAGCTTGATGCCAACGGTGTGAATATGACACCAGACATGTTATTCCACCCTAGGCTTTTAACTAAGCCCCAACAAGTAAAAACCAAATAAAAATATATATATAGTAAAAGAAATAATAATAATAATAATAATAATAATAAAATAAATAAATAAATAAAAAAAAATAAAGTCTAAAAAAAAAATGTTATCTATAACAATGTGAAGATCCCGCAGGACCAATGATTGACAAATTCATGGTTAAGCCTAAAAAGATATCATAAGATAATTAACCCAATTGTCAAAATATGGCTTAGAGATGTCAGAAAGATAAGTTAACCATATCTGAATTAGTTCGTGGCTGTATCATAGCACTATGATAAATTTTAAGGCTGTTCATTGAAATTTATGAAGTAAAATCTTCATTTTAGTTCTTTTTCCTTCTTTTTGTTTCTTTTCTATGCTTCCAAAATTGTTATAAAAGAACTATAAATTTGACAACATGTAAGAGAGATTAGATGCCATCTTAAGTCTGATCAATAAAATAAATAAAACTCTTACCTTTGCCTAATGTTTCACTACTGCCTTGACCTGTGCTAAATTAAATCTACCTCTCTTTTAGATAGTGTCATGTTATACTGCATCTTGGATTTCTTAGTGACGCTATCACACTATTTCTTTTCCTGTGGAGGTAGTGTTATTAGCCTCTGACAATATATATGGGGCTTGTGAGAAGGGAAAGATGTGGCTTAATGACAGATTAGGAATTTACTCAGCTGATTATAACGTATTTATGATGCTATATAACATATACATGATAATAGTAAAACATATACATAACAGTAATAGAATATATATGTTACAAAGCTAGAGAATAGAGAGAATAATAAAAGTATTCTCTATAGAAACCAAATGTATAAATATAGATCCTCTTGGCCTTCTTAAAATATTAGTTATCGATTGTAATAAACAAAATCTTATTAAATAAACCATATTATTTCATATTTAAATATTTTAATTTTCCAAATCTTAAATTACCTTAAATCCACTAAATTAATAATCAGTTCCTCATCATATTTCTTTTTATTATTATTTTAATTAATGAATAGCAAAAAAAAGTAGAAACCAAAAATTAAACTATTCAAAATCTCAACTAGCCCAAAAAGAGTATATATGCTAAGTCTCTTATTTAACATGAAGGAAATAAGTATTAAGGCTGAATAGACCTTCTCTAAGTAACTAAAAGCTATATACTTGATAATTTATATCAGTATATTGATATTATGACTAATAACATTAATATTAGAAATAGGATTGTTAATAGGATTAATCAGTTTAGACTATGTTGTTTTGTTATTAGAATAACTCCAATTGTTTAAATTAGATTATTCCCAACCTTCTCTTATTATATTGCTATCCTGATTGATTATATCATTGATTATATTATTCTTATTCCTTTTTATACTATTCTCAATATAGTTATTATCGATATTACAATTCACTCTTCTAATTTCTCTATAAACCTAATGATTCTTACCTATTACCTATTAACTATTGGAGCTAAACCATGCACTATTACTCACTCTCCCAATTTACAATAGTAATATTTGATGCTAGTTGTATAGATTTTGAACTATTTCATCCTTATTAAATTATTATTTGATAGTTAAATTAAGTATCTAACTCAAAACCCTACTAAAGAAATATAGATTATATATATAAAAATAATGTAATAACCTCTAACCACAAAACTAGAACCTAACCTAATGCATAATTTAGTGAACCAAATAGTCAATTTGGTTCAATAAATACAAATTAGGCAACTTCCATAAGCAAATATATCTGTTGTCCTAGAGCAATGTGATATTATACCTTTATTTTCTATTTACTAGCTA
>CAJVPM010002332.1:0-10053 GCA_910592325.1 Scutellospora calospora | reverse complement strand
ATTTTATTGATTTTGGTTTTGTTTGTTTACCGATAAATAAACTGGTGCCTTGAATAATAACCGTGAAAAACCTTCTGTTACCTAAAAATTTGCAGATTATTAAAGAACCGCTCGTAACAGTATCAAGAAATAGTAGATAATAGTATCAAAAAAAAAGAAAGTAATAAAGTGCTAGAAGGTATAGAAAATGTCTAACTTATAGAAAATAGTATAGAAATCTTTCCTTACAAGAATGAGATAGAAGATAAATTAGAGCAACTAGCATAAATAGAAAAGGCAAAATGTAGTAGTATATCTTTAGATTGTAGTGTATAGGCACCCAAGTTAGAAACATGTAAAGAGAAAAGAGAAATCAAAGCAAAGGTAGCAGCAGTCAAAATCTTAGGAGACAATACTGAGCAAAGAGAAAAATCAATTAGATGATCACTAAGAGGAAACAAGTACATCAAATCAATTCAGGAAAAATTTGTTAATAGCAATCAATAGTGCATTATCTATTTTGACTGCAAAAGAGGGTATGAAGAAGCTAAGGCAAGATTAGAAAAAAAGAAAGATGAATTTGACTAATTAAACCTAATTCTAGAAAGAAACAACAAGAAAGAGAACTCAAAAAAAGGAAAGATACTACAAAATGAAAAGAAGATAAAAGAAGTAAGAGAGACTCAAGCAAAACAAGAGCTCGAAGAAATACAAAAGAAAAGAATATTACTGTCTAATCAAGCAGAAACAGGAGAGTGCTCAACAAGTAGTTTAAGTAAAAAAAAAAAGGAGATACTAACTAAATAAATAGAAGAAAAGGAAATATCTCTAGTTAAAGACAAAGAAAAAAAAAGAATGTATGAGCCAGAAGTCTCCTTAAAAAAAAAAGAGAATTCTCATAAAAGTAATGATCTAAATAGGGAACAGAAATCATATTCAAGAATTGAAGAAATCATTACTGTATAGGACATACTTTATCATATATCAAGGTTACAAGTATTCTTTGTAATTAAACATTTAGAACAGGTCAAAAACATTGAAATGATCAGAGAAAACTCTGGAAAAACAAGAGCAGAGGTGTTGTTTGAAGAAGGAAGCAGTTTTGTGCAGGAAACAGAAACTTGAGTAATTCCTCTTACAAACGAACTCCTAGTACGCATAACACCAGAAGCAAATAGAAAAGAAATACTAGAAAACAGAAAACAGCATATAGCAAAATTGTATAATATTCCACAAAATGTGAATGAAGTATTACTGCTTAGACAGTTTAAATATATCAGTGCAAAAGTAGTCCATATTTTCAAAAACTCAAATGAGAACAACAAAGGCTTTGCTTTAGTATCATTTAGAAATCACTGAGAAAAAACTCAGGCACAAAAATACACTGTTAAATATTATGATATAAGATTGTTTTGGGAGACCCATAGTACAAAACAAGAGGAAGCATATCATTTTTAAGAAAAATACAAACAAGAATTCTATATGTGTGACCTAAATGCAAGGAGTTCTAAGAGATAAGAACTAAATTTCAACAAGATAAGTACTCCTAACAGAAATGAAGTAGAAAATACTGAGAGAAGAGATAGAACAGAAAACAAAGTATACGTAAAACCAGAAAAACAAGGCAACTCTAATATAAGAGAAGTAAAAGAAAAGACATAAAGAGTAAATACTTATGAAGAATCCTTCTCATATATGGTATAGCATATTCAAGCTCTTGAGAAAAAACTAAGTAGCTTTGAAAACAATTAGAGATCTGAAGCCCCAAATCACTCCTAAAAGTTGCTAAAGTTGAACAAATAAAAGCTCTAATTGGTCAAGAAGAAAAACTTAAGAGACAAAGTAGAGCAAAAGTAATATCAAACCAAACTAAAGAAAGGTATAAAGAAGATGCGAAGAGTATAGGAAAGGAAGGAGAGTTAGAAGATAATTTAATTAAGAGAAATAAAGAAAAAAGATTTAATAAAAATAGAAGTACATAATATCAACGGAATTAAGGGAGATAATATGAAGGTAGAACTTCTAGCAGAATATAGTAAGGCAGAAGGGTATAATATATCAGAATCGTAGAGTTCAATATAGGAGAACAGAAAGGCAAATAGATAAATACAAGAGAATATGGGTTTACAAGCTTCTGAACAGAAACAGAAAAAGGAAAATATAAAGGATCAGAAATTGAACTTCTAATTGATCAGAATTAGCTAAAAAACATAGGAGTTTGTAAAAAGTTTAATCTATATTTGCTTAAGGCAGAATTTTTTTTTAGAAAAGTCATATTTCAAGTATAGATAGTATACCTCTCTCTTAAGAACAAAAAAGTAATGAAAAAGGTATATAAGATTCTAATAGAAGAAATTATCAAGAATAAGAAAAATACTCTCTATACGATTCTGAGAGATTTCAATATAGTACTAAATGAAAGACTGGATATGAGTAGTGAAGGAAGAAGAAGTACAGATATAGGCACAAAGATTACAAAATAGTTAAAAAATACAGATCATATAGAAACTTTCCAGTTCTGTAACCCAGAGCTAATCAAATATTCATGGTCAAATAGTAATGTATCTACTAGAATAGATCATATCTGGATGACACAAGATATGAGGAATTATATCTTAAGTAGTAATATAGAACAAATAGAGACAATAACAGATAGTGATCATGAATTAGTTTGGATATAGCTAGATGGTTCAAATATATTTGAGAAAAACAAACAATAAAACAAGAAAAGACAAAAGGAAACGAGAAGATTATACCAGTACCATAAAGCAACAGAAGAGAATTGGAATGATTACAGTTAAGAAATAGAAAAAATCTTTAGAAACTCAGAAAAAAAAAAAAGAAGAGACAGAAATATCACAGAACTAGAGCCCAAAATAGATATCAATAAAGAATAGAAACTAATTGCAAAAGCAATTCAAGCAGCAGCAAGCAAGCATATTCCTTCAACCAAAATGCAAAATTTAAAAAGCCAAATCGGAAAAGAAGCAACAAAATAGCTAATTTACAGTAAAGCTAAGGTCTTAGGAAGAATATACAGAAAAGGATCTAAAGATATAGAACAAAGCATTGAAACTCTTAAGAGAGCAATATTAAATGCATGAATAGAGTATCTCAATATAGAATATAACATTAATATCCTAGCTCTACTAGAGTTTTGAAACAAGGAATACTACAACAAAATCAAAGAATGGTGGAATATACTTAAAGAAAGAGTATGTAAAGAATTACAAGCAATAAATGAGAAGGAAATCAAAGAGAGAATAGAAGAAAGATTTGCACTAATACCTAAAAGCTAAAAGCTAATATTAAACAAGCTGCTCGAACATCTTTACAATAAAATTATTGTAGACAAAGTCCTAGTTCAAAGCAAAAACAAGTTTGAGTATAGAGAACTAGTCACAGAAAGCAGCAAAGTCAAAAAAGAAGTAGAAAGGCATTTTAAAGATCAATTCAGAAAGAGAAACTACTAATTTGAACGAATAGACCAAGATTGGCTCAGTATTTACAAAGAGCAAGAAAGAATTAACAAAGATTAGTATACAGAAGTTATATGCAAAATAACAGAAGAAGAATGACTAGAGGTTACAAATGCACTAAAAGAAGATACAGCATCTGGAATTTCAGAAATCAGCTACAGACTAATAAAAAAAGTAAGCTCTAAGACAAGAGAACATTTTATAGAATTTGCAAATCAAATAGTATGCGAAGGAAAGTTCTCTAAAAAATAGAAGCTAGAGCAAATATATCTAATTCCCAAAAATACAGATTGAGAATTCAACCTTGCTAGTACTAGACCAATAATATTACTTGAAATGTTTAGAAAACTCATAGTCAGAATAGTTCAAAAAAGACTTAATAAGATGTTTGTTGAAAAGCAGATCTTAAAAGGAGCAAACTTCGCAAGACTGCCTAATGAAAATACAATGGTACTAATACACATCCTAAATAATGTTATCGAAGATGCAATTCAGAAAGAAAAAGAGCTTTGGATAGCATTCCAAAATATGAGAAAAGTCTTCAATTCAGTAAGCACTCTCTATGAAAAAGATAAAGCTTCTAGAAAATCTAATCACTTTTATTAAGCAATTGTATCAAAACTGTAAAATAAAAGTGATAACAGATAAAGGCCTAACAGATTTCTTTATAGCTAGTAATGGAATTGACCAAGGAAAAGTGATTTCGCTACTAATGTAGAAAATTTTTTATAACCTATTATTAGTAAGAATATAACAGCTAGAAATCAAGTACCAAATAGAGCTCCAGTAGCTAACAGAAATTGAAAAGCGAGCTTACAAAACAGAAAAAACAATGATCTCAGCACTAGCATACACAGATAATACTACATAAGTAGCAGAATCTCAGCATGCATTGCAAGAAATCATCCAAGTATTAAATAGCTTCTTTATGTTAAATGATATTGAGATCAATGGAGCAAAGTCTGAAGCAATAGCTTGATGTCTTCACAAGCAAGAGAAAGAAGAGGATTTTATAGAAATTAGAATACCACCAAGCTTAATTAAAATCAAAAAACTAGAAAAAAGTACAAGATTTTTAGACGTCTGGATAAGTTTAAGGAAACAGGAGAAAACTAGTATATTACGATGCAAAAAAGAAGTAGGCAAGTTAGCATGTATACTAAGGCTATATAAAGTTAATTAGTTGTTTCTCATAACCTGGTCAGGTCAGCTTTTGTAAATTTTTGAGAAAAAATTTTATAAGTTATTGATATGAATACTTCTGAGTAGATTTTTTTAAAAATTAAAAAAAAAATTATATATGTTTTTTAATATTTTCTGAATAATAAACGTATAAAATTTTCATAATTAAAAAATTAAAAGCTGGGCGAGCAGGTCATTTTTAAATTCACATGTTATGAGAAACAATTAATTAATTTTGTATAGCCTAAGATACAAAAAGCTCTCAGCAAGTTAGATAGTATACATAAACAATATAGTACTGCTTCCAAAACTCGAATATATTCTAGCAAATATCTTCCTTAAGAAAAAATCCTACAACATGATATATCAGCTTATGCTTAGACTTATCAAGTGGAAATTGGAGCTACTATCTACATGTGCAAATATAATCTTTCAGCACAAAAAGATCTTTGGAGTAGTAAGTCTATGGCAAAAACATATTGAGCATCATATATCTGAGCTCTTTGTAAGAATAAATACTGACAGTATCATAGGTATAACTACTTTAATAAGGTTAAAGCAGTCCTAACTAGATATGAATATACTAGAGTGTATTCTCATTACAGAAAATATGAAGTAGAAAAAGACTAAGCACAAAAACCTAGGAGCCAAAATAATACAACATGCAAAAAAACTTAGTATTAGCATTGTAAAAAATGAGTTAACAGCAAGTTGGAACCTCTTAAATTTACAAGGAGATGAAAATTGTCTGATCAGTAATATACTCGACAAATGCAACTTAAAAGAAGTACAAGAAAGTATAAGTAAACTGAACCTATAGCACAAGAACTAGCTTCTAGATAATGAACAAGAAAGAATGGTCACTTGAAGATAGCTTAAAGCAAAAGAAGGACAGAGACATATAGGAAGAAAAGCCCAATGGTTCAAGGTATTAGAAAAGGAAATACTAGCAGATAAGATGTTAAGAGAAGTAGCTGAAGCATATAAGAAAAAAAGAGGATTTCAAGTACAAGAATTTGAATTGAAGATTTCATAAGACAAAAGAAAAAAAGAATAGGTACTTATAAAAAGTAAAGAAAAGAAACAAAGTAATTTTAGCCATATTATCAAAAAAGAGAAGAAGCTTGTAGAAGTAGAAATTTGAGAAGAAGACTGCAAAAACTCATAAAAAATACTTAATCAGCAAGAAGTATTTATGCAGCAAGGAGTTTATAAAGAAGGTCACAAGTTAAAGAAAGGGAGTCAAAAACAAAGAATAGCATTAAAAGAGATTCATAATATTTCAAGCTTTATACAGAAAAAAGATAACAGACTACAAGTAGTATTTAACAGAAAGTATTTAGAGAAAATAGGAAAGGAAAACCAAAAAAGCAAAGTAGAAGAGTTTAAAAAATTTAAAAATCTAGAGCATATTGAGTTAGAAGGGAGTTAAAAAGCAGAACTAATTAACCAAATTATTCAGAATACGAAGAATAGAAAAGAGCTCAAGGATAGATTAGAAGTAAATAGAGAAGAGGAGGAAATAGTATTTTATACAGATGGCTCACTTAGTGAAAGGGATACTTGAAACAGAATAAGGATGAGATTTAGTATAATTCAAATAGATAGTACAAATAACATAGTCTTTAGTTACAAAGGAAGAATAGAAAACTAGTTCTCATCTACTCGTGCAGAGCTAGTAGCTTGTCTAGTAGTAGTATTGTTAGTTCCTAGTAGGTGTAGAGTAGAAATAAGAACAGATAGCATGTGTGCAATTCTTGTAATTGAAAAATGCCTCAAAAATGAGAAGTCATGTGAGTAGTTAAAAACCAAAAATAGCAACATTCTGTATGTAATCAAGAAAGTTTGCAAGAGTAAATTAGTTCAACTAATATTTACCAAAGTCAAAAGTCATTCAGGAGACATATATAATGATATAGCAGACAAGCTAGCAAAAGAGGGAATTTACGAAGTACAGAGTATAGAACTGAACAATATCAGTAACAAAAGTATGAAATATATTCCTAAATGAAAAGGTCTAAATTTAGAGACTTCTTTAAGAGCCTTCATTAAAAAGGTAGTTCAAACAACGTACAAAGCAGAATAGACATAGTTAAGAAAGAAAAATGATAAGAAACACCAAGCAAGGATTTAAAAGCAAAACTAGAAAGCATTTAAAGGCATTTTTGAAAGCTATCATATGCAATATCAAAACTTAGAAGTAAACTACTTTGCTTTTTCAAAATTAAATGCATCGAAAACCTACTTTTAATAGTCGAAATCTTAAACTGTAGAAAACTACAGCTGTATAAAGATAGCTCATGCAAAAGATATGCTAAGGAAAAAGAAACAATTGAACACATAATTACATGTAAAAAAACATATTTAGCATATAAAAAAATTGAAGAACAAGTATGAAAATGGCTTGATGAAGACAAAAGAAAAGAAGAAAATTAGGATTTAACAAGTATACAACAGGCTATCCAAGGTAAACAAAAAGAAAGGTATCAGAAAAAGAAAGAATAGATGAGAGGCATACTCAGCGAAGATAATACGGAAAAAATCAAAAATATTATCAGTTCAGAGAGAATGATGATCAATTTTAGAATCTTTTTTAGCATATTTGAATAGAACTAATATATGAAGAAATTTGGAAAATTTGATGCAAGGATATAAAAATATGAGAGAAAAAAGAAAGAATCTCAAAAAAAGAAAAATATTCGCAAAAAGAAAAAGAAAAAAACAAATTGAGGAAAGCACTCACAAAAGAAAA
Source organism: Scutellospora calospora (assembly GCA_910592325.1). Taxonomy (NCBI): domain Eukaryota; kingdom Fungi; phylum Glomeromycota; class Glomeromycetes; order Diversisporales; family Gigasporaceae; genus Scutellospora; species Scutellospora calospora. The sequence continues at coordinate 2,661 of CAJVPM010002332.1, read as the reverse complement.
AACAATTAAAAAAGTAGATGAGAACACAGAAGCTAGTAATGTTAGTCTTAAAATAGTGTTAGATAGTATAGCTAGAGAAGTAAAGGAGAAAATTATAGATAGTTGGAGTTAAAAATAGTCATGATGAGCTATGGTATTCTTCTTATTTTGACTTGTAGTTTATAAATTATAAACTATTTCAGAATAGGATAAAGGTCACTATAGCAGATCATACATAGGTATCTATAGAATAACTGGGTGAGTCATAGCTTAAAAAATTAGTCATTAGATAGTATATTACTAAATAATATTGTTTTTATATGAAAAACAATTCTAAATAAAGTTATGGTATGACTGCTGAATGTTAAAAAAAATTTACAAGGATTTTTGCAAGGTGAATTTGTGAAATAAATATAAACTGCTCTAGTAGATATACTTTTAAGATTAACTGAAGCTCTGTAGCTTATAATATATTAGGTATACCATTCCAAAAAGATTTAAGTCATATAGTAAATAGATCTACAAGCAAGTTGACTAGCTTAAGCAGTCAGATGTAGTAGTAACATTAGTTTGAAATAGGAAGAAAAGGTTAATGATCAGAGTATTTAAATAGGTAACTCACAGATGGGTTATAGGTATAGTAGTATATGTAGAACTAACAAATAGTCAATTGTCTATATAGTAGACTACTTAAATTAAACAATGACTGAAGTTGTATATATGGCTTGTTGTATACTTATTATATAACTATAAAACTTTAGGATACTACTCATGTGATAGTTTCATAATAACAAATTAATAAAATCTAATCAGCAAAAGAAACTATCTTAAGAATAAAATATATATATATATATATATATATATATATTTTTAAGGTGGCTTATATTACTGAGTAATTTTTATTAATTTGATATATAAGATTATACAAAGATAATTTCTATAGTTTATAATTACATGAAGAGTGTATAATAAGCCACTCATACAACTTTAGTTATTGTCTAATTTAAGTAGTCTGCTATATAGGTGATAGACTACCTGATTAGTTCTACACTATGCTGCTATACCTGTAATCTACCTGTAAGTTACCTATTTAAATACTCTATTCAACTAACTCATACTATTACAAACTAACATCACTATAACACCTAACTGCTTAAGCTAGCTAGCTTGTTACATCTATTTTTCTACTTTAGCTTAGATCCTCTTAGGATGCTTATTGCTCAATATATTATAAGCTTGCAGAGCTCCAGTTAACCTTGAAGCAAATCTACTAGAGTGATCCGTGTCTATTTCATAGATTCACCTAGTTTAGACCCTTGTAGATGTTTATACAATCTTAGTTCTTATCGTAGCTCTCTACTAGTTTTCTGTATTTATCTTCTCAGATATTTCATGAGGCAAATCCTCCTAATCTAGTTAGCTACTAAGCCAGGTTGGTATTACTGATTCTCCCTGTAGAACGGATTTATGTACATCTGATTTAATCTGCATCTTTTGATAATAGTTTTCTTTTTGAATTAAGCGTTAACTGATGTGACTATTGAAAGCTATACTACTTTACTAACTTTGAATTTCTACCATACAGGTCCCCTGCTTATAGATCCTATCAAGATTTATTCATGTAATATTACACACTTCATCATACTTCCAATATCCAAATGATATTAGTGCAATATGATTTACAGGGTTACAATTCCAGAAACGAACAGGGTTTACTGTAAGTTGAATACAAAGGTCTGGGTAATTATTCAAATTTGTCAACAGTGAGATTTGAACCCCAGACCTCTTGTATAGCAGTCTGGTAACCTAACCACTACACTAAGATCGCTAGACCTAAAAATATATATATATATAATTTACTTAGAAAGTATATATTTAAAGTTAATATTTAAGGTTTTATTTAAAAATTACAAAAATTAAAAATAAACACAAGCAAATTTGTTTGTATTACAATTTAAGGAATAGAACTTGCTATGCTATCTCCTAACAGACCTGCATAGTTAGAGCCTTCTAGTACTTTATACATTACAAATATTTGGTTCAATCTTTTACTAACTATTCTTACTACTGTTTTTCAGAAGGCTTCTAGTAAAACAATTAGCTATATATTTAATAGATCATGATTTTACTCTTTATTTTTTGAAATTAAATATAATTAACCTAACTTCTATTTAAGTAAAATATCTTCTATAGCTATACACTAATTTGCTAGCATTATAAAAATTTTTTGTACTAGTTTTCCTGCTTTTTTAATTAGTAAATAGCTAATATTAGAAACTTCTGATACAGACTTGTTTTTAGTTTTACTAAAGAAAAGTTTAAACAATAATAATAATAATAATAAATAAAATGACTTATCACTTAAATAATCAACAATAAAGATCTTCTGCTTGTTTTCTAAGAAGAAGTTCAAGTAATCCTCTTTTTAAAACTTTGGATATAGTCTAAATAGAGAATAAAAGATATTTATTAATAATATATTATATTTAGTAATAATAATATATTTTAAAGTTTGGTTTAAAAATTATTAGATTAGTTTAGAAGATAATAGTTTATATTATTGAGTTTATCAGTTAGAGGAGAGAATAAAAATATAGCAAGAAATGATTATAGAAAATATATTAAGAAATTAAATGAAGAATATGGAATATGAAAAGTTGTTAAGAGAGAAATAAATTGCAA
>CAJVPM010002331.1:0-10054 GCA_910592325.1 Scutellospora calospora | reverse complement strand
CTCACAATATGTATCACTTCTGAAATTTATGAAATTAATAAAAGTTAGCTGATAGCATTTGTATAAAGTAAAAAAAATAAAAATAAAAATAAAAAAAAATAAAAAAAATAAAAAAAAATAATCTTAGTATAGTAGTTAAGTTGCCAAACTACAATATAATAGGTTTAAAATTCAAATTTTATTATTAATAAATTTGAAGAATTTTCTAGATCATATGATATATTATAGTAAATTTTGTTCATTTTTAAGAATATACCTTTGTAAATTAAATTGTATTAAATTGATTTAAACTTAAAAGTATAATATAATATTATATAAAAAATCTTAATAAAATATACAAGTAAAGAATTTGTATAGTAGAAATTTCATATTAATGAAGTAATATAGTCTCTTTACAGAATTATATTAGTTAAAGTCTAATTTAAAAAGAAAACTTAATCTAATAAAAGTAGAAGATTTTGAGATTATCTAATAGAAAGTAAAATAACTAGCTAAATATTAGAAAAAAACTAAATTGACTAACTGATAAAGAATTATAGTAAAACTTGAAGTTAAGGTCTAGTAATCTTAGTATAGTAGTTAGATTGCCAAACTACTATACAGAGGTTTAGAGTTTAAATCCTACTATTGACAAAATTTGAATATATATTTAGACTTTGAATTTTAACTAGTATAATAAACTTTGCTTGTTTCTAGAAGTTGTAACTCTGTAAGTTAAGTTATACTAAATTAACAAAATATTAGTAATATGACAAAGCACTTGAAAAATATAATATTATATGAATAAATCTTAATAGAATATATAGGTATAAGAGACCTACATAGTAGATATCTCAAGTAGATAAAGTAGTATAGCTTTCAATAGTTAAACTAACTAATATTTGATCTAAAATAAAACTTAAACTCTAGAAAGATGTAGATTAGACTAGGTATAAATAAGTCTAATCCACTGATTAATAACACTAACCTGGTATAGCAGCTAACTAGATTTAAGAAAATCTAATTTGTGAAATATTTGAATAAAATTAAAGCAGATACTAGTAGAGAGCTACACAAGAACTAGAGTTATATAAATACTAATAAAAGTAATTATAATTCTTCTAATTAAGTAAAGTTACTACAAATATAAAGAGCAGATCAAAATTTGAGATATACTTGTAAAAATTTGAAATAGTATTATATACTAGACTAGTAGTGATAATATGAAAAACAAAGATATACTAGTTTACTAAAATACTAAATATATAGTAATAATATATTAGTATTATAAAATCTATAACTAGAAGTAGCTTATATTGTGAAATATATTTTGAATTCTACTAATATATAGAAGTACTTGTAAACAGAAATTGATATATATATAATTTATATCTGATATTAAGTTTGGAGAAAATCTATATTCTAATAATACTATTAAAATGATCATTTAAATACTATTAAATTAAAAATAACTATAAGATTATAAATATTTCAAGTCTAGCAGTTACCAAATTATAAAGTATTTATAAGAAATATAGGAGATACAATAAATATAGCATAGTAGTTATACTTGAAAAAAAGTGATTATAGGAATTTAGATAATATATAGTTGTAGACTATAAACTATTCTAGTAGGTTTTATATAAAATAGATAGCATATATAAATATACTATATATCTTAAGCTTAATTTAGTATAGGTAAATTAGTTTAAAATTATAGTATAATAATTGTAATAAATAATTTAATTCGCAATAAACAAATTGAGTTAAGTACTTATCTTAATATCAAAAAAAAACTTGAAGTTATACAAATATTTACAAAGGTCTAATTTAGATAAATTTATAAAATAAATATAGACTACTCTAGTAGATTTATTTTAAAATTAACTAGTTCTGCAATATCTACAATATATTAAATATATTATATTTTAAGAGAATCTAAGCTATATAATAAATGAATTTGTAATAAGCTAGCTAGTAGATATTGTGATAATATTAGAGTTAGATCTGTATAAGTTAATAAATAGAATATTTAAATAGATAATTTACAAATAAGTTACAAATATAGCAATATAGTATAGAACTAATCAACTAGTCTAATATCTATGTAATGAATTACTTAAAATAGATAATAACTAAAGTTGTATATATAACTTGTTATATACTTTTAATATAATTACAAATAGCAAGAATTATCAATATATAATCTTACTAATAAAATACCTTTGACAATGTAAACTACTTTAATAACAAAAAAATTAAAAAAATTAAAATTTGAATTAGTTAGAGTTTAAGTTCAAACTAGTAATAGAATTAGAGTTAGAAAATATATATATATACAAAATTAAGAGCTAAAAACTTTTAATTAGAAGGTCTAGTTATTTTAGTGTAGTAATTAGATTATTTGATTATTATATAAGAGGTCTAGAGTTCAAATCCTACTATTGATAAATTTAAATAATTAACTAGACTTCTGTACTCAACTTATAGTAAACTTTGTTCATTTCTAGAGTTGTAACCTATAAATTATGTTGTACTAATGTTATTCAAATATTAGAAGTGTGATATAATGCTTGAGAAACATAATATTATATAAATAAAATTTAATAGAATCTATGAACAGGGGACCTGCATAGTAAAATCTCATGTTAAATAAAGTAATACAGATTTTAATAGTTAAACTAGTTAATGCTTGATCTGGTAGGAAAGTTCATATGTATATATTGTTGATCAAACAGATATATATAAGTCTGCTACAGTAGTACTAAATAGCTAATAATACACAATTCCTAATTAGCAGTACTAATCTAACTTGATAGCTAACTAGATTTAGAAAGATCTGCTTTATGAAATTTCTGAAACTTCAGAAGACTAAACAAGTAAAGACCTATAGAAGAAACTAAGTTTGTATGAATATCAACAAGAGTTCAATCTAGGTGAAACCTATGAAATGGGTATAAGCTACTCTAGTAAACATACTTATAAAATCAACTGACCTTGCAGATATATATTATGATAAGTATAATATATCTTGAGAGAACCTAAGCTAGTTTATAGATAATCTGTAATGAGCTAACTGACTTAAATAGTTAAGTATTGCAATAATGTTGATTTGGAATTGTATGAAACAGTATATTAAACAGAGTGTTTAAATAGGTAACTCACAAACAGATTACAGATATGACAACTTGTGTAGAACTACTCAGATGGTCTATGTAGTAGACTACTTAAATAGACAATAACTAAAATTGTATATGTGACTAATTGTATACTCTTCATGTAACTATAACAACAGAGATTACTCATGTTGTGACTCTGTATCCAAAAATTAATAAAATACTTCTGTCAAAGTAAGCTACTTTTTTTTTTTAAAAAAAAAAAAACTTTTATTATAATTAGAAGCCAAAACTAATTTATATAATAAAATTTTAAGATATTTAAAATTTTTAATTTTTTTCTAATTTTTGTTCGTTTTGTTATAAAAGATCTTGTGATCTAATTGGTCGGTCATATTAACTTGTGATATTTAACAACATTCTTCAAATAACAGATAAATATTTGAATTTGAATTTCTAAAATAACTATAACAAGATTTAATTATATAATATTAAAAATAAATATATTTTAAATTATTTATTGACTTTAACTAATTTTACTCTAGTTAATATAGTATCACTTCATTATAAAATTATTTAAATAAATAAATAAAATAAACCATTAGAGGTTAGAGTTCAAATTCATATTAAAGTTAGAGTTAAAAAATTTCTAATAGCGATGATTTAAACCGTGAAATATGTATGGTATATTGATATTACGAAAATATCGATCGATATATTTTTAGTAACAGGCAGGCTTAAAATAAGTAATCAACATTTTTATACTGTAAATCTGATTTGTCAGTTAATTTAATATCTGGTAAGATTTCCAGTCTTCATATTGCAGATGATTTAGACTGCTCAGGAATCACGGGAAAATGCTAATCTATTGTGTTACAATAATTGAATAAAAAGATATCGATACTTATTTAGAACAATGCAATAACCTGTAAATTTTTTTTGTGCGAGTTCGTACCATAAGAAATATCCCGTACGTACTGTTAAGAATATTTTCAATTAGGTGTATAACGTAAATTTTTTCAAAACATTTAAAGATTTTGTGCATAGATTGGTTTGCTAATAATTTCAACAATCGCAGTAAGTAAAATAGATCTCGAAAAAGGGGTACGTACTGTATGCAGTTTGCATGCCAAGAGGCAATCGTACAGTAATTTCCAAAAGTGGTATTTAGCAATCGTTTCTAAGCATAATATCATATAAGATTTATTTGATTGTACCAATATGATGACAAAGAATTTATAAATAGCCTCATATGTATCATTTATTCAAGTGAGACATTGTTATTGTTATACAATGCAACACTAAAACGGGAGACTTCATTGATAAACCTACGCCGTAAAACAAAAAAGAATAAATAGTCCCGTAAAAAGTGCACCATAAAAAATACCTTTCTTTATCTATTCCGGTTGCTTTTATAATATCGGTAAAGAAAGTATGTCACAGCAAGGTTATTACCCACCTCAAAATCAACAACCGTATTATCCTCCGCCTCCACCTCAAGGAGGATATGCACCACCACCACCACAACAGCAGGGTACTTTTTTTAAAATTTCTTCCGAATATTTCATTTTAATATTTGAAAAATATCTTACAAGTCAATTATTCTTTTAAAAAAATTATAGGATATTATCAACCAACTGTAAGAGTCCTTAAAGCATAATCTATCTGTGCGCTATTAATTATCAGTTATGTCAACACTGACACTAAAACCTTTGTTTAGCCACCACCTCAAGTTGTTGTACAGCAACCACCTCCTCAAAAAAAAAATAATGATGGATTATGTTTAGGATGGTAAATTAACATTCATAATTACAATATTTATTTAAAATATTTATCATTATAATCATTAATTTACACTTATTTCAATTTAGTGCTCTTGGTGCATGTTTATGCTGTTGTTTTGAAGAATGTTGTTAATATGAAATTCATCAAAAAACTCAAATGTTTCATAATCCAATGATATCGTCAATTCGTAATGTAATTTTTTTATCACGAATTTATAATTCAAAAAGAAACCATAAAATTTATATATGTAGATATATAAAACCTGGAGTTTTTTGTATATCTTTTGTAGTATCATGTGATATATATTTTACGCTTATTAATAATTCCTTTACAATATATAGATTTTGTAATTTGTCTCAAAATAAAACAATATTGGATATTTATTCGTTATGACACAATATCTCATTTAATGCTGAATAACGATCAATAACATATTTTGATTAAGAAATGATCAACGATATAAGTAATGCAATGCAGCATAAGATTGATGGAGCTAAGTTGTTTTTATTGGTTGATCAACAAATATTCGGATCGGATAGATAAAATTGATTTTTATGATAACAGATTTTACGTGAAATTCTAAACCTTTTATTAAGAAGTCAAAAATTCAATTGTGTACTGTACATACCAATATTACCAGAATCGCTTTTAATAAAATTGGTGTACTTCGTTTATACGATTTAACAAAAATTTTAGGTGGTAATTTATCGAAAATTATATTGTAAATAATATAAAAAAAATTAAATTGCTAGGTATATGTCTACATTGTAAATTCGTGGAGTCTTGTGATTTTTTTATTTAGAAATGCACTTTAGTAGAATTTCTAATTGAAAATATAAAAATATGTAGGCTCTATATTTCATTCAATAATGAATTGATAGCGTTAGTAGACACAAAACTTTGGAATAATTGTCAAATACTGTACATACACAATATATATTCATTTCGCTAGTTAACGTCAGTTCTGGTGATGATATACAAATTGCTTAAGATCTGGTTGAAGTGTATTTTCTCTGTAATCATTAAAATCTTTAATTAGAAAAACAAATTAGTTGTAGTTTAGAAGTAATTATTATATATGTATCTTTGTTGTAATGGCGGATAATAAATTCTAATCAACGATGAATAATACACAAAAGTACAGCCCTACCTAAGAATAGGTGACACAACATTTCTGCGCGATAGTTAAAGATTAGCCTGATTTAGAGTTAGGTTTTGTGTTATGTAAATTTTTCTAAATATATATTCTTCATGTGTAATTATCATAAACTGAGAATGCCAAAAGTCTAAAAGTAGAGTTAAGACCCGAACATCGCACAAGTGAAGTCGATATGAGCTTTGACAGACTCTCATTTGATTGGCCGGTTTTAAGTAGCGACTTCATTAATATATGGTGCCGGTGTTACCGTACTACTATCGTAACTTCGCCTAAACAATTAACATTCTATATACCTTATTTCCATTTCAGTTTAGTCCCTTATATAGATATTATTTATTCACATTGTAGTTGCCACCCAAATTTAGTACGTATAATATTCTATGTATAGCTCTATTTCTAATTATTTCTAGTTTTTGTGTTATTTAGATCTTTAGATAAACACGTTTGCTTAAAGGAAAATAGAATGAAATAGTGAAATGTCTTTATTATATTTATTAAAAAAGAGATCTATTCTAACATATATGTTTTGTTGTAGTAGTTTATTATTTATATAACTTTTTTTTTGAGACTTATCTATTTCTTTAAGGTTATTCTTATAATTCTTCAATTATAATAAAGATATATACTGGCATATCTAATATTGTTTACGCAGCATGGCATTCGAGTGTTTGAATTTTATTTGCACTAATAAGGCTACCCTAATTGAATTTGTAGTTTATATTACATTTTCACTTTTTTTTTAAAAAAAAAGGTTTTCAAGATGTTTATATATAGTAAAATTTTTTTCTAAAATTTTTTTCTAAAATGTTCTGTTTATTATAAAAATTTTCTGAAATAAGCTATAATCCTTATTCGTTATGTTATTTACTAAACTTTTTTATTTATTATAAGGAAGAGAAATAATATAAACTATTAAATTAAGTTAGAATAATCTAACTATTTATTAAACTAATTAAAAATGTTTTTAAGTATCTAAATTATACAATAAATGTCGCGAATTAACAAGAGTTTTGTTTAAGTTGAGGCAATCACGTGATTTTATTTAAAATTTTACACAATGTGAGAACTAACGTGAGGTTAGCTCCTAAAACTACAGAATATATAGACCCCAAACACTAAATTTTTCATCCTAAAAATTCTAACCCTGAACATGTACTGATTTCTAACTTTCTAACTCAAATATGACTGCAACATAGCAAATATTTGCAGAGGTGATGATATAGCAAAGGATAGCTGCAGAGGGGGTGAAAGAGGTGAAACTGTTAAACAGAAAAAAGTTAGCAAGTTTATGAAGTGTAGATAAGTATATTTTTAATTAAAAAGAGATCATTTTTTTTATTTTTTTAGATGTGATAAACTCTTTTTATAGAATAGTATACAGTACTTCTAGCAGATGTTTTAATAATAATGGTCTTATTATTATTTGTAATATTAACTACAGTTTTTAGAAGGTTCAGTAATCTTAGTATAGTGGTTAGGTTGTCAGACTACCATGCAAGAGGTCTAAAGTTCAAATCCCACTGTCAACAGAATTAAATAATTACTTAGATCTTTGTATTCAACTTATAGTAAACTCTGTCTGTTTCTAGAGTTGTAACTCTATAAATCATGTTGTATTAATATTATTTGAATATTGGAAGTGTGATGAAGCATCTGAGGAATGTAATATTATATGAATAAATTTTAATAGGATCTATAAACAGAAGACTTGCATGGCAGAAATCTTGAATTAGATGAAGTAGTACAGATTTCTACAGTCATACTAGTTAATATTTAATTTAGAAAAGAAAATCTACATATGAAAAGATCAGTAACTAGAATGTAAGTAAGTTTATTAAAAAATCTGTATATAAAAGATTAGCAAAATGAGTATGCATAAGTCTATTACATGAGGTTATATAGCAACATCAATTTGGCTTAGTAGCTAACTAGATTAAAAAAGATCTGTTTTGTATGATATCTGAAGATATAGATAAATTTTAGCAACATCAATTTGAGTAGTAACCAGATTTGAAAGAGCCTATTTCATATAATATCTAGAGGTATAGATGACTAACTTAGTAGAAAGCTATAGTAAGAACTAGGTTTGTACAAATATTGAATAAAGGTATATGCAAGCTAGATTAGAATAAAGTATAGCATAGTTGGGTTTCACAGTACCTATCAATTAGAAAGTTAGTGAAGAAGTATTTGAGATAGGTCTAGGTTTTGAATTATAAAGTTTGTAGACATATATTAGCTCTATTAATATCTTCTAAAAATAGAAGTAGTATAGAGTTAGATAAATTTAAGTAAAAAAAGAATAGAATATGAGTAAAATAGTATATAGTCAGAGGATTTAAATAAAGAATTTTCAAATAAATTTCAGGTATAGTAGCTAGTATAGAACCTTCAGATAGACTACTTAATTAGATAATCTAAAGTTTATATATAGCTAGTTATACTCTCATAATATGTAATCATTTCTCACTATCAATACTAATAAAAATTTAGCTAATACTATTTTGTATAAAGTATAAAAAAAAACTAAAGTTTTAGTTTCATTAAAAGTAGGTTATAGTTTTTATTTTCTAGTTATAGAGTTTATATCAGTATTAGAGGCTATAGTAACTAATTAACTAGGCTCATAAAGATTCATAAAGCAGTAAATATTTGAATATTTAAGCATATACTTTTGAAATTTTTCAAGTTTATTATTAACTTTATTATAAATTATAGAGATCTTTTTTAAATGACTTTCTACTACTTGAGATATTGTTTGCATTTCCTATACTTCTATTTCTTGAATATTGTTGAGATTGAATTGCTAATATATTTCAAGAAGCTTATATCTAAACATCACTTCATAGAGAGTTTTATTATAAGTACTATATTGAGTTGTATTATAAGAAAAAATAAGCTTTAGTAAATTATCTTTTCAATTAACATTTTGCAAATAAAGTTCTTCATTTTATATTATTTTTGTAAATCTATATCTGATTGTTTAGTTTAAATATTCAACTTGCCTTTGCAATATCAAATATTTTGAGTAGCTATATCTAATTATAATTTTAAGAACTATGCAGATATGTTTAATAATATTAGCAGTGAACTTCTTCTTATTATTAGATTGTAAAATAAATAATTCATCTCATTATGCAAATAATGATATTAATACTTTATTAATAATATTAGCTTCTTTTGTTTTGAGTAAAATAGTTCACAGAAATTTTGAAAAGATACAAACTATAGTAAGAAGTTAGAAAAACCTATTATTCATATCTTTATATGCTGTAAAGTTAATTAAATCAATTTGGAGGTGTTCTGTTAAACTGCAGCTTACAACTAGAGTTAGATTATTTTTTTCTTAGATTGAAGTAGTTTGATTACAGGTATTATAGTTTCAAACATACTTATTAACTTCTTTTTTTATAATACTAATATGATGTATTATAATTTTTTTGTAATAATCTTTTGTATTAATATAGTAATTATTATTATAGAATTATCTAAACAAAAATAGATAAAACTCTAAATTCTATACAGATATATAATGCTAAAGTAGCTAACTACTAAGTTAAACATAAAGATAGTTGTTTTCTAATTGCTAAATCTTTATTTTATGTTTAAAATTCTAATGATATTTTGGTTTTATAGAGAAGAGTATAGTTCTGTCTCGAAAGTAGATAATAATATTTCAATATATTTTTAATAATTTTGAAAAATTGATTTGTAAACTATCATACAATTTTTTTTCTGTAATATTGTAGATAAAGATGACTTCAATTTTTTAACAAAGTCTTTTTTTTTAATTATATTTATAATTACATAAAAGTATTACTATTATTACAGTATATTATTAAAAATATAATAATAATGATTGTATAGGCTCTACAAGCTGTATTGTAAAGTTATAAACTTTTTTTTTTTTTTTTTTTTTTGTTTTTTTTTTATTAAAGATGGTCCAGCGCGAGCTTTTGTGTGTGTTTGTGTTTGGGGGCTAAACAAGGCGTTTGGGGGGAGTGTGGAGCTAGCT
>CAJVPM010002330.1:0-10054 GCA_910592325.1 Scutellospora calospora | reverse complement strand
CCTCTTACAAAAATCTTAACATGTTTTTTCGAAGCATGTCTTTAACGTATGTTAATAAGATTATCTTTTGAGCTCTTCCGATTACGGTCAGAAATGATCGCGTGATCTCGACATTTTTTTTGCCATGACTAACCCACTTAATGTACAATTCCTCAATCAAGAATTGGAACAAACGATATCGATAATAACAAAGACTGATATTTCTGCATCTGGACTTTGTCCGAAGTAAGTTCGGAGTCCCAAAAAGTCAATGCGAAATTGACTCAAGAATCGGGTTTGACAAGCTTTTTAATCGATTTAATATAAATTCAGTCAGATTTGAAAATATTCGATATTGAGAGGAATTTTATACGTAGGATAAGACAAAAATCAAATTTGTCAACCTTTTACATACGTATCCGCAAAAAGTTACCTAATATGTTCAATTTTGGCCTAAACAATTAACCTTAACAGTTAATAAGTTAATAGTAAATCGGTACTACGTAATGAAAATCTAACGAACATCAATCCTATCATTATAAATAGATAAAAAACTTATTAATTAAAAATTATGATTAGAAGTTTTCATATTTTTCATATGAATTTTTGGCGGGATTACAAACGATCGGTGATGAACTATCGATTCATTATAAAAAAATTTTTTTTTTAAAATCTACTTTTAAAATCTACTTTTAATAATATATGTACGTATAGATAATCGCATGAGAAAACATGTGATATTAATTTAACTTACGTAACTTATGTACTTTCGTATCGGCACACGTTTATTCGGAATTCCCATAGAAATATTCGAGTAACTTGACCTAAATAAATATAACCATATAAGAAAGTATTCTTTAAAATTATTTCACTTTCAAATTTCTTTTAACTTTCAAAATGGAAAAACAATATAGTATTTCTATTGGTGAAAAAGTTGAAGGGGAAACTCCCATGCGTCGTTCTTTGATTTCTCCAAACAAACTTGTAGACTCTCCTTCTGAGAATGTTAAAACTTTATACGATATGATGCAATATAGTGTTAAAACTCATGGTAATAAGGCAGCTATGGGTTATAGAAAAGTAGAATCCATAGTTGAGGAAGAAAAAGAAGTTACTAAGTTTGTAGGCGGTGAAGAAATTAAAGAAAAGAAAATTTGGAAGTATTTTCAAATGTCACCGTATACTTATTTAACTTATGAGGACGTTAACGAAGAAATTAAAAATATCGGTTCCGGTTTGACAAAAATTGGTTTACAACCTAATGATAAGATGACAATTTATGCAGCTACAACGTATGTCTGATTACCGAATTTTATAGTTTTTTTTTTTTTTTTTTTTTTTTGTTAATAATTTTTTTTTAATTATTAAAACAGTGTTAATTGGATGCTAGTAGCACATGGTATATTCTTTTTTATAAAATTTACTAGATATTCTTTTTTAGTGTGTTAAAAAAAGATTTTTTATAAATTAATACAGGATGCTTCAGACAAGGTGCTACTATTGTTACTGCGTATGAAACTCTAGGAGAAGATGGTCTTTTACATTCTATGAATGAATCAGAGGTTAAAGGCATATTTACTAACGCCGATCTACTTTCGATGACTGCAAAAGTTGCTGGAAAAGTACCAACACTTCAATATATTATCTATGATGGTGACTCAAAAGGAGAAGCAGATAAATTAAAAAATGATCATCAAGGAATTAAAATATTAACCTTGGATGAGCTTAAACAGTTAGGCAAAGAACATCTGGTAGAACCAAATCCGCCAAAATCAGAAGATTTATGTTGTATTATGTATACATCTGGTAGCACAGGGAATCCAAAAGGTGTTCTGTTGACTCATGGAAATTTAGTAGCTGCAAGTGAGTTTGTGTATTTTGATGATCAACGTTGCATGATCTTCATTTCGTAATATTGTTATGTCAACTTATCATGTCCATAATTATTTTAGTTGCTGGTACAAATGAATTACTTATAAAACATATTCGACCTGATGATACTTTAATTGCCTACCTCCCTCTTGCTCATGTGCTTGAATTCGCTGTGGAGCACGTATGTATTTGGTGGGGTGTCACTTTAGGTTATGGTAACGTGCGTACATTGACAGACGCATCTGTACGTAATTGTTTCGGTGATATCCGCGAATTTAAACCATCATTGATGGCTGGTGTACCGGCTGTTTGGGAATCTATTAGGAAAGGTGTTTTGTCTAAAGTCAATTCTGGTGGTCCAACCATGCAAAAAGTGTTTAATGCTGCTTTCAAAGCAAAATCATGGCTTATGAGCAAGGAATTACCAACTAAACCTTTAGATATCATGGTATTTAACAAGATCAGACAACAAACTGGTGGTCGACTGAGACTTGCTTTGTCTGGAGGTGCTCCCATTTCTAAAGAGACACAAGAATTCTTGAGCATTAGTTTGTGTCCAATATTACAGGGGTATGGGATGACCGAATCTTGTGGGTAAGTTTTTTAAAGTTCTGTGACTAAAACTATTTTGAATTTTATTTTATCAATAATATATGTTATGTTTTGTTGTTTTGTATTTAGTATGTGTGCTATCCTTTCGCCAGAACAATTTAGTTTCGGCTCTGTTGGTGCGCCAATTCCTTGTTTAGAGATTAAGTTAGTAGATGTTGCCGAGGCTGGTTACCTTTCCACGAATACCCGCCCGCAAGGTGAAGTTTGGATTCGCGGCCCTTGTGTCACGAAAGGTTATCATAAAAATGAAAAGGTTACAAAAGAGACCATAACTGAAGATGGATGGCTTCAAACCGGTGACATTGGGGAATGGAAAGAGAATGGAACTTTGTGTATTATTGATAGGAAAAAGAATTTAGTGAAACTCTCAAATGGAGAATATATTGCTCTTGAAAAACTTGAATCCGTCTACAAATCTACGCTTTTTATATCCAACATCTGTGTTTGTGCTAATTCATTTCTGAATAAACCTGTGGCACTCATACACCCTGTGGAAGCTCAGCTCCGAAATGTTGCAAAAGAGAAGAATTTAGGCAACATGGATTTCGAACAATTATGTTCAAATAAAGAAATAACAACTACAGTCTTTCAAGCTTGCCTTACTCAAGCGAAAAAGGCGGGTTTGAAACCTGCAGAAATGCTTGGTGATATTACGTTAGTACCTGATGAATGGACTCCTCAAAACGTAAGTCGTCAGCTTTTTTAATTTAATTATCGGATATAGCTTTTAATTCTTATTTACATTATAGGGTCTTATGACTGCTGCATCAAAAATCAAACGAAAAGATATACAAGATAAATATAAAACAGATTTAGATCGTATGTATAAAACTACAGGGGCATAAGATCGTCTTCATTACATTTATATTTGTGAAGTTACAATAAAATTTTAGTTTAATACAATATTTTTTGAATATAAAATTTTGTTTTTTATAATATCATTATTAGATTTTTTATTTTATTATTGTTTAAATAAATTTTTTAATAATTAATTATGTGTATACATTTCGTATACGTATTAGTTTAAAATAATTAGTAACAAAAAAAATTTTAAAAAATTTTAAATATATTAGTTATATTTTAAAATATTTAAAAAATTTTTTTATTGCTAAATTATTTCAAAAAGTATTTTTATTAAAAAATTTATTTAGTATTAAATTATTTAGAAATTGTAATAAAGTAAAAATAAGTTTTTTTTTTTTTTTTTATATTGTAATAATAAATAAATTTAGATTTGTTTATTTAAAATTTATAATAATAGTTAAAAATAATTAGATAATTGTTAGTTTTTAAAAATAATATAATATATAGTATTATAAATAAATTTAATATTTTTTTAAAAGAGTTTTTTTTGTTATTTGATTTTATTAATTTGGTTTGTAAAATATTAATAATAATAATTTTTTTGATTTGAAATTATATAATAAATATATAATTAGCTATACAACTTTAGTTATTAACTATTTTAAGTAGTTTACTATATAAATAGATTATTTAATCAGTTTTATATTAAGATATTATATTTGTAATCATCTGTAAATTACTTATTTAATTAGTTACTTATATAGAGCTTATGTTTTATTCTTAATTAATCACAGAAAGATTTTAGTATTTCATTTACAAAATAAGTTTTTTTATCAGTTAGTAAGACTTTAAAATATCTTTATCAACAAATTATATTCTTATAAAAGAATAATACAACTAAAATAGCTTTAGCATTAATTAAGATTTAGGGTTTAGGCTATTTGATTAAATAGTTAGTAGTAATTACAATATACTTATTGCTTTGTTCAGTTGTAAGTAAGAGTTTAATAATATCTATTTCTATTCAATCAAAAAGTTATCTTACTTTTATAGAATATAAAGATTCAATTTAAGTAGATTTGCCTCTTTGTTAGTATTTCTCATAATATTATATATAGATTCTTATATCCTTAAATATTTAAGACTAATAGTATTAAAGAACTATTTGTTTAAAAGTTTTATCTATTTTAAAATCTTTAATAAAAAAATTAAAATACAAGTTATATAGTATTGTTTTTACTTTATTATATTTTACTACTTTGAAAGATCAAGTAAGTTTTTTTTTGTTTTGCTTATAAAGTAGTCTATTTACTACTATAAAATATCAAGTTCTGTTTTTAATTTTCTTTTACTTTTTCTTATTTTTTTTTTATTATTATTAAAGCTATTTTTTTAGCTAATTAGATTTTATTAATTTGTTATTATAGAAGTTACTGAAATAATAATTTTTTAAGGTTTTATAGTGTTATAAAATAGGTTTTAGCATATTTTTTAATTATTTTATTTTTATATTATTATATATATTTTGATTTAGTTATCATCATTTTTCTTAATAACTTATTAGCTAAAGTTTAATTTATATTTTACTATTAGATTTAGCTTAATTAGACCTTTCAAATAAGCTATATTTTATATTTGTAGAATATGTAGTTATTAAGTTATCTTAGAAACAATATTATAACAAATTATCTTTTTTACCTTTTTTACTTTTTCTAAAAAGCTATATAAACTCTTCTTTCTCTTCTTCCTATAAAGTTAGTTTTAACTATTAGTTCTGACTACAAGTTTTAATAAATTCTTTAGTTATTACTTAATAAAGTTCTAAGTTCTCTACTAGTTCTTTAATAAATATAATCTTTTGGCTTTAAAAATAAACTTCTCTAACAAACTGCTATAGTGAAGTAACATTCCACTTTGATACTATTGGGAGTCCTCCATCTGTATCTTATGTTACTTGGAGTATATTAAGAAGGCTATACTACTTATAACATTTTGGTATTTTTTAGCAAAAATGTTAAAAATAGCATCTATAGGACCTCTTTTTAACTTAAAAAAGCTTCTCTTTCTCATCTTTGCTAATCTCCAAAACCAAAGAAGTCTCTCTCTTAAATTCTTTGATGATCCTTTACTTATATTACATAAACTCTAAAAAATGACTCATAGTATTTCAGCAATGATCTATGTTATACAAAAAATGAAATACTATTTTCCAACCCTAGAAATACTAAGTTGATATAATATACCTTTTTATAAAAGTATATTGAGACCTAGAGAAGACTATACCTATAACTATTTGAAAAAAATTGAAGCCTTCAAGAACTTTACCATTGATATGAGTAGACACAGATAAATAATATACAGATAAACTATTGAAATTGTAGTACATCTCAAGCTTTAAAAAAAAATTTAAAAAGAACCTTCCTCAAGAATGATTTACAATTATATATTGTATTTCACCAATATCTCTACAAATACTAAATATAAGAAGATAAAACATATACTATTATACTTGCAAAAACCTCTTCTATAACTTTTATTATAGTATATCTTAGTACAAAAATACTTCCCTAACCCATAAAATACTCTGAATAATTCTTTTACCATTTTCAAAATGATTTTCTTAAAGAAGCTTCTGAGAAGAGAAACATAGTTCTAGTGATTTACAAAAATCATCATATCTCACTCTTCTCTAAACCAATTTTAAAATTTCAATATGTATTAGAATTGTAAGGACTTGGTCTACAACTTTACTTAAGACATTAAGTTAAGGTTACATAGTATGAATATACTTCCAGAATAGCTTTTGTGAAAATAATCTGCAAAGTATTTTTTTTCTTATTGTGCTATATAGGCAAAAATTTTTAGAAATTTTTTTTACTTCCTACATGGTAGATGACTTTCACAAAACTCATTACTTTTAGATTACCATATACCTATAGTAACTAATGAAAGTGAGTTTTACAAACTAAAATATAACTAAACTTCTGAATATCATATAGAGTTGAAACAACTTTATCTTAAACAAATGATTTAGATATATTTATTTTTTTTTTGTTATTAGGGCTACTTCCTTGGCCAATTAAATTTTATTAGTTTGTTATTATGGAACTATTATATGAATAGTTTCCTAAGGTTTTACAGTTACATGATGAGTATATAACAAGCTACATGTACAACTTTAGTCATTATCTAATTTAAGTAGTTCGCCATATAAACGATCGACCATCTGTTAGTTCTATACTATACTACCATACCTGCAACCTGCCTGTAAGTTACCTATTTAAACACTCTAATTAGTAGCTCTTTCCCTCATTCCAAACTAATATCACTACTATAACCAACCACTTAAGCTAACTAGTTCATCTGTGGATCTATTCTCTGCACAGTTTAGGTCCTCTCGGGATGTGTGTGCCTAACATATTGTGAGCTACAGAGCTTCAGTTAACTTCAGAAGTAATTCTTACTAGAGTGGTTATTTGTCTATTTCACAGATTTACCTAGATTAGATCCTTGTCGATATTCGTACAAATTCAGTTTCTGCTATAGCCGTCTATCAGATATAGTCTTCAAGTTCTAGCCAAATATTTTACGAGGTAAATCCTCTCAATTTAGTTAGCCACTAAGCCATGTTAGTGTTGTTGCTAATGCAAAACATCAGGCTGCATTACATAGTAGACTTACTTGCACCTAACGATCTCATATCCTTCATACTCAGGTTTTTACTAGATCAGGTGTTAGCTAGCTTGACTATTGAAATCTGTACTACTTCACCAAACTCAGGATTTCTACTATGCAGGTCCTCTGCTCATAGATCCTATCAAGATTTATTCATGTAATGTAACTTGAGCATTATGTCATACTTCCAATATCTGATTAATATTGGTGTAATATGATTTACAGAGTGTAACCCTCAGAAATGAGCAGAGTTTACTATAAGTTGAGTACAAAGATTTAGGTAATTATTCAAATTCATTAACAGTAGGATTTGAACCTCAGACCTCTTGCATAACAGTCTGGCAACCTAACCATTATACTAAGATCATTAAATCCAATTAGACATATTTATATTCTTGTAGATCTATAATATTAGATGATACTTATACTCAACACTATTATAGATATAGACCTAGAACATTATAAACATTACTTTGAACATTCTATTTTTAATTTATTTATATCAAAACAGTTTGCTACTTCTGAGCAAAAGTGAGCTGATAATGAGGAATGTCTTTACCCTTTGCAAGTAGAAAATATATAAAAAGACTTACAGTTTATTAATTTTAAGCAAATAATAACTGGTAGTTTTTATGTTGCTACTTCTCAAAAACATAAAGAAATTTAATTTAATTTATCAAGCTAGGAAGATTCTATCAAGTATTCTTAAATATTAATACTTAGAAAATTCAATTATATACACATTAATAAAAAATTTTAAATTTATTTCTACAGTATTAGAAACAGATTTTGAATTCCTAAATATAATATATCTAGATAATAAAGATTTCTAAATGAAATATCTCTGAATGTAGCTCGCAACTTACTGCAACTCTACAAGATAAATAATACTCTGATAGATGAATATCTCATGAGCCAAATATGTAGACATAAGGACTCTTAAATCTTATAGCTTACTGCAACTCTATAGGATGAATAATGCTCTGATATATAAGTACTCTATAAGCCAAATATGTAGGCGTAAAGACTCTTAAAGCTCACAGCTTACTGCAACTCTACAGGATGAATAATGCTCTGATGGATGAGTACTCCATAAGCCAAATATATAGATGTAAGCTTAAAGCTTACAGCTTATTGTAACCCTATAGAATGAATAATGCTTTAATGAACAGGTATCTTACAAGCCAAATATATAGACATAAGGACCTAATATTATTTTGAAAATAGAAAATACAAATTAATATTTTTGATATTTGGAATATACTACAATATTTATAACAATAATTTGCAACTTTAAAATTTTGACCTCTCTACTATAACCTCTTTAAAAACAATACTCTTCTTTTTTCTACATTCTTAAATTTAATAACAAAACATTCTCTGCTCAAAACATTTACTTCTCTTTTAATGACTTTACTCTCTCTTTTGCCTTCTTTTACCTCTCTTACTCAAATTCCTTTTCATTATTAATTTTCATCAAACATTATTTTATTTATTTTATTTTATTTTATTTTATTAGTCTCTTTAATTATCTTAATATTAGTTTATTTTTCTTTTTCTTGGTTAACAAAATATGTAGTAGCTATAACTATGAATAACAAGTATTATAACTTGTTAGCATATTTGTTAATTTGAATTTTGAAAACTATATGTAATTGTTGATGATGTAAAATTATGAGTAGTAAAGGCTTCTTGCAAGCTTTGGCCCATTCAAATATAATAAATGCTATCTTGTTTTCTGTTTGTTTTGCTTATACATAAAGCAGAAAAGTCTTAGGATTCAAAGTTTTTACTATTTATTGTAGTTTATAAAAAATCTTTATCTTCTAGTCTACTAAGAAATCATAGGATCCAAATTCATTTATTCTTATTTTTTTATCACTTAATAATTTAATATTTATAATACTTAGACTCAGAATTTATTTCAACAACAATTTTATTTTATTTTATTTTATTTACTTAAATTTTATTTATATTATCTCCTTCCAAAAAACCCAAACCCTACTATCCTTTCCCTACTACTACTCTTTTTACTATTATTATTATCTTCATTATTATTTCCTTACTTTCTTCTAACTTCATTTTCTAAATTTGATACTCTAGTCTGCAATTTATTTCTTTCTCATAACAATCTCTCATACTTTGCATCTCTATTTAACTCTTCGAAATGTTCTTAACAATAACCTCCTTTTGCTCTTCTATCTTTTCTTCTCTTTATTATTCTTTATTCTAAACCTCACTACTTCTTTATACTTTTCTACTGAAATAAACTTTACTTCTTTTTTTTTCTTCTTTTTTTTTCTTTTCTTAAATCTCTCTTCTTTATATCTCTACTTTTCTCTTTCTTTAAACTCTTCTACTTTTTGCTTCAAAAACCAAATTTCTTTATTTTTTTGCATTAATTTTTTTTCTTCTTCTTTCTTCTTTTTTTCTCAACTCTATATATTTAAATTTTTATTTTTAATATTTTTATTTTTTTATTATACTCTTACTATATTATTATTATACCTCTTTATATTTCTGTATAGTGACCTCTCCCTTCTATATTGGTCTCTATATTTTTTTATTATTTTCATTATTGGCAAAACTTTAATTTTTAAAATAATTTAAAGTTAACATACTTTAAATTTTTTTCTTAAATTAATCAAACTTTAATTTCAAATATATGCAATTCTTTATTTTTATTAGCTATTTGTCAACAAATTTGAATATTCTTAAGGAGTGCATATAAAATTTTTATTATCTGTCTACTTTAGTAAAGTAGTTTGAATTTGTGACTATGAGACTAGTGGTCGTGAGTTTAATACTTACTAGTTAATAGTTAATTTACTGATAAGTTATGGTAGCAGACTAGTACTAAGTAAGATTTCTTTTTACTTAATTGCTTTAATTAGTTTATTTTTATGCAATATACAAACAAATAGTAAAAAAATAGTAAACAAAGACCCTATACTTAATTAATAATCTATGAGTTAACTAGTAAAAAATTATAAATAAATATAGTATAATATAATGCAGATCACTATGTAGATTACTATATTGTTATAAAATAGGTTTTAGCATATTTCTTAATTATTGTATTTTTATATTATTATATATATTTAGATTTAGT
>CAJVPM010002329.1:0-10054 GCA_910592325.1 Scutellospora calospora | reverse complement strand
AAAAATACTAAATCAAATAATAAAACTAAAAATAAAATAAAAGAAAAATAAAGAAATAGAAAATTATAGGCATGACATTATCCTCTTCTTAGAGATGAGCTCCTGCGAATTAAAATTTCTCTGAGATAAAAGGATTCTCAAATTCTGTTATTGAAATTTTATATGCTTCCTACATGAACAATTTAAAGTCAGACTCTTACATTCGAGCTAACACTCTATAGCTAATATGCTTTGCTTGAAAAATGTTCCAAATTCCTTGAGCATTATATAATTCAAAGGTTCGTTGAGTAACTTTGAATGCTTCCTTTCCTTTTTGAATACCTAATTCTTGGCAAAGAAAGTTTGCTGAATAATTACTCTAATTGTCTATATAAAGGAGTTCACCTAGGCGATAATAGTATTCCAACTGTTTAAAGATTTGTTTGTTATTATCCTTGAAGAGTTTAATTTTTCAGCATATAGATTTAATCTTTTCCTCTTTATTATTACTATTTATTGCTACTATATTCTTAAGTTCTATATTAAAATTGTTTAAATCCTCAAAATATAGAGCAAGTTTTTGCCTAATCCTTTGAGTATCAGTTAAAGGATTAGTTTCTTCGATATTAGAAGTTTTTTCTTGATAGGTCATCTGACTAGAAGTAATAATTAGGATGGTATTTGGATCAATGTCTCGAAGTTTCTCTTGAAGTTGTTGAATCATGAGCTGAGTAATTCCTAAGAGAGATTCTAGTTTGTTGTTTAGAAGTTGATATTTGAGTTTTTGATATTTTTAACAATGAGTTGTTGCTTAGAATAAGCAAACTTTGACTCCTTTTATAAAGAATTGATTTCTTATCATTAAACAATTCTTTAAATTTCTAAATTTTTCTACAACTTTCTAAGATTTGTAATCGTGATATTTAACTTTCCATGACCTTCTAAAAACTTCTAAAATTTTTGAGCAAGATTTTCCTTTTTCTTCTAATTTTATCGTGTAGTCTATAAAGCTTCAATTGTTTTATTAAGTTTTCTCATACAAATTTAGTTCCTAGCAGTGTTAATTATCAGATCTGTGATAAATAATTTCTAAAATAAGAAAAATAATAATATAAATAAAAGTGTCATATGCACCATCACTCGTACATAGCTATCATAATCATCCAACTTTATCATTGTGTCTAACGAAAGATAAAAGAATATAAAATATAAGACAAAATAATATAAAATATAAAATATAAAATAAAAGATAACAGTAAACTAAACTAAATATAGGAAATAATAAAAAAATAAATAAATAAATAAAATAGATAAAATAAATGAAATTGTAGTTACAGCTTTTTAAGACATCAGAACAATTAGTCACTAAACTATTGAATAAATAATAAATAAAATTTGTGCGAGGCTCAGCTTTTAAGGACTTCAGGCTTAATTAGTCTCTATTACTACTATGAGTTCAAATAGAGTATATTAATGATACAATTTTAACTTATCACTATTTACAGGATTCTTGAGAACTTTTCAGTCTATAGTCCTTAACTTATAAGCTCCATTAGCAAGTATTTCATGTATATAGTAGGGTCCTTTCTAAGGATCAATGAGCTTTTGCCTTCCCTTGAGTTCACTTTTATAAAGTAATACCAGATTATTTACTTAGTATTTTATTACTTGCTTGAGTTTATTATTATGCCTTTGCTTTTGGTAGGCCTATGACTTTTCAATATTCTTTTGGGCTTGATTTTAGTCCTCTTGTAATTTTCCTATTAAATGATATATCCTTCGTAATAGATCCTGTTGGTCATCCTTTCTTTGTGTTTTAGAGTTTAAAGTTTCAACTTAGAATTCCACAGGGAGAACAGGGCCAGGGCGTAGTCCAAAATTTCCAAATTCAGACTGCAGATCATTTCTGATCTGGATCTGAAATCTAATAAAATTTAAACAGAATAATAAAAAAATTTAACATTTAGACGAAGATATCTCAATGACTACTTAACCAAATTTACTGAAAATTTTTTTATTTGAATTCTACAGATTTGTAGAATTCAAATAAAAAAAAATTCATCAAATTTGGTCAGGTGGTCGCTGAGATATCTTCACTCAAATTAGAAAAAATTTAAAATATCTATCATAATAGAAGCTGTGCTGAATTATTTTAAACTTTGAGCGAAGATATCTCAATGACTACCTAGCCAAATTCAATAAAAATTTTTTTATTTGAATTCTGCAAATTCGCAAAATTTAAATAAAAAAAAATTATCAAATTTGGTTAGGTGGTCATTGAGATATATTTACTTAAAGTTGAAAGAAATTCAAAACGTCTATTGAAATAGTAGTTGCACTAAATTATTTTTAAAACTTTGAGTGAAGATATCTCGATGACCACCTAACCAAATTTGATGAAAATTTGGTTATTTGAATTCTATAGTTTTATAGAATTCAAATTAAAAAAATTATCATATTTGATCAGGTAGTTGCTGAGATTGTTAAACAGCATATAGATAAAATATCTTATTATCTAAATTGGGTTTTACTTTATCTATATAGAATTAGATAAATTCATTTAAATTTTAACTGCAAAATATATACTATTCCTATTTTAGGAATATTTTATTAAAACTGTTTCTGAATTAAATAATTTTTAAAAAACCTTCTGCAATAAAATCAATTGTGAAGAATCTTCATAATTGACTTTATTACAGGGTTTCTTTTAGAAATAAGTTCAATATAGGAAGCTTTAATATTCACTTCAGTTTTTAAATTACGGCACTCAAATGATAATTTTATAAATAGCAAGTAAAATATTTAATATCACAATTATTTAGAAGGTCTAACACCTATAATTTCAAGATTTTGATATCGAATTGTCATAATATTAAATTGTTGAGATATTAATTTTTTTAATTGAGTATTTGAGATCACAAATATTAGGCCTCTAATAATTATATTACTAAAGTTGTAAGTATTGGGTTTTAAAGAATTAGTCTGTGCTAGAATTTAATAAAGATCATTCATTATAATTATTAAATACATATTGTTAAATACATAAAATAATTTACCAACAGATTAATTTAAAACAAACTATTGTGTATAGGAATATCTCTAATAAATATTAAGCATTAACTACATATACATAATATATAGTATTAATATCTATTTTGTATAAATTAATATGAATATGAACAATTTTCATACAATTTAAAATTTTTTTCACATACCTTATATAATAAAAATAAATAAATGTACCTCATGTGCTCATTATTATTCATCTGAATTCTTTATATCAAAAGAAAAAATCTACAAAACATGCATAAATTGTCTAAATTCTAAATCTGAAAAAAGAGCAGCAGAAAAAAATTAAAATTAAATAGTGATTATAATGATGAAACTACTGTAGAATTAATTTTACTACAAGTCCTTAGTGACTATGTAGCAGAATTAATTTCTAACACAGAAAAAAATACAGGTATTTCATTTGAAATATATATAGATCTTAATGATATTTTTTCATAGGAAAACCTGATCTTAAATCTATAGTAAGGTTAATTATTGACAAAATCAAAGAAGATAATGATTATATATGGACGTAAATTAATATAAATTAAATTAAAAATAAAAAAAATAATATTTAACTTAACTAATATAATTTAGAGCTACAACAGCATTTCATATCTCAACTCGATATAACAATATTACTACATATTATTTTGCATGCTCACAATACTTTGAACTAGAATATGAATATAAACTATCAAACCAAAAAAGAATTGATCGATTTGATTGTTATAGCAGATTAATTATTTATGTTGATTTACCTGCAATAGAATCAACAATAAAACTTAACCATAGTATTCTTCATGAAAAGCCAAATGATACTATAATACCAGAAGAGATTAAGCAAGAAATTTGATCAAATATTCACATGGATCCAATACAAATTCGAATGATTCTTTGTAATAAATTTGATATGTTAAACATAACAGCAAAGCAAATTCATTATTGGTGGTTAGTATTTACACAGGACTCATATATAATAAATAATGATCATATTATTTCAGCGTAAACTTTTCTTAAAACAAATTCTGTAGGTTGTAAACTTTTTTTGAATTAACTACTAATAAAGTAACTGCAATAGGTTCTATAACACCTTTGTTTTGTACTATTTCAGTATCAGAAGTTCATTATAATGCAATATATAAAACTACGAAAGGTCAATTTGAGTTGTATAGTCATGTTGGAAGTATAGATAGTACAGGTTTCCCATTAGCCTATTTGATTTTGAATACTACAAAAGCCTAAGAAAAAGAATCACAGAATTATTTGCAGACTAATTCTCTTGCTAGTTTTTTTAACTCAGTAATAGTCATAGATTAAATTCTAATTATTTTTATACTGACAAAGATTTTGCTGAGATAAATACAGCAAAGGAGACATAGCCAAATACTAATATATAGCTTTGTCAATAGCATGTTGAACATGCAATAATAAAAAAACTAAGAAGCTGCAAAAAAATTCAACATACATATTATCAGCCTGAAGAAGCTATTATTGAGTTTGATTTTATAAGTTCAGATTTTAAATCAGATTTAAAATACCATGAACCTAAATATTATAAAATTTGTTAGTTAAACCTACGAAATTAAATAATAAATTTAATTAGAAAGTATTCTAATATATATTCAAAAATTCCAGTTAATGCTAGTAGTAAATTTCTAACATCTGCAGAGATTTGAGAAAGTGCAGTATATAAAATATATAATTTTTATATTAAAAATAATTTAGTACTATTATGGGCATATCTGTGGTCTTCATGGTATAAAATATCATGATAGTGTCTATGGGCATATTCAATGTGAGCAACAATACCTATTGCAAAAACGAATATGATGATTGAAGCATACTGGTGTATGCTTAAATATTGTTATCTCTATCGTTCTAACTGGCTATGATTAGATTATCTTGTATAGGTGATTTGTTCTTGTGTCTTATCTGATCAAATTGTCCATTTTCAACAAATGCAACTTGGCCGATTAACACCAAAGTGGTTTGAAGAGTTTAAGAAAAATTGGAATCAACTTGTTACAAAATTAATTAGTAATAATACAGAGGAACGCTATATAATTGACCTGGATTGTTGGGTATGTAGTTGTCCTTCATTTCTTTGCAACTGATTTCTCATTTGCAAACATCTAGTTCATTGTGCAATTAAGAAAGCAAAGAAACATAATTCAGAAGGAATTCAGCTTATTTATAAAAATTTTAAACGATGAACAGATTACCCATTTCTCATTTGGAATAGTAGTAAACCAAATAATATTCTTCTTAGACCTAATTTTGATTCAAAAATACAATCAAAAATAGTTTTTATTGCTAATGGTGATAATGAGACAATTGATCCTGAGCTTAATCAGCAATATAAAGCCAAAGTAGATGAGTTGAAGTATCTAGTAAACCATCTTAAAGAAGAATTATCTATTAATAATATATGATATATTAATAATATAGTTAGTAATATGAATCAAATATTCACTATTATTAATAATATTAAAAAATCATAGTGCAATTTAAAACATGATAAAACCTAGAATACAAAGCCATAGACTATGTTTTTATAAATTAAATAGCAAAGTTACAGACTTGATCTATTTTTTAAAGAATCTATTTTCTATATAGTAAGCAGTTAGTAGTTTACATGATGAATATTAATTATTTGTATAGTTTTCATTTCTAATAAATTTAAAAAAATATTTCATTAGTTATAATAATTATTAATTATTATAAATTTTATATATTAATATTATATATATCAATAGTTAAAGTCTAATTAATTGCTTAATTTATTGAATTTGAAATTTATATATAATAGTAACATTAATTTTTGTAAGCCATGAACTTGTATTATCTTTATACAGAAGATCTACAGCTAAAATTTCTTTGCAATTTCAAAAAGGAAATATCTTATCATTTTTATAAGATAAGTATCAGTATAATATGTATTAATATTTTGAATATATTTATAATCTAGAATTTAACCATTAAAAAAAGTATACTATGTTTTTTTAGTCATCGAGATATCTTCTCTCAAATTTTAAAAATAAACTATTTTGATAGATGTTTTAAATTTTCTTTAGCTTTGAGAGAAGATATCTCAACAACTACCTGACAAAGTTCAATGAATATTTTTTATTTGAATTTTATGAATCTGCAGAATTCAAATAAAAAAATTTTCATTGAATTTGACTAAATGGTTATCAAGATATCTTTGCTCAAAGTTTAAAATAATTTAGCGTAGCTTTTATTTTGATAAACATTTTAAATTTTCTCCAATTTGAGCAAAGATATCTCAGCAACTACCTGACCAAATTTGATGAATTTTTTTTTATTTGAATTCTACAAATCTGTAGAATTCAAATAAAAAAATTTTTAGTAAATTTGGTTAGGCAGTCATTGAGATATCTTTGTCTAAATGTTAAATTTTTTTATTATTCTGTTTAAATTTCATTAGATTTCAGATTCAGATCAGAAATAATCTGCAGTCCCGATTCAGAAATTTTGGACTACACCCTAGCCCTATCCACAAAAAGGGTTACTTCACATCCATAGGCAAGGTAGAAAGATTCATGTTTAGTAGTGTTATGCCTCATAGTCCTATAGGCAAAAAGAGCTGAAGATATATACAAGTTCTAATCATCCTTGTTTTCATTAAAGAACTTTGCTAGAGTTTCATACAAAGTTCTGTTAAAACGTTCAACAAGTCCATTAGTTTGAGGATGATATGCAGAAGAGAGCTTATACTTTATTCCTAATTGTTCATAGAGAGAATTCAGCATTTCATTTACAAAATGAGTTTCTCTATCAGTGAGTAAGACCTTGAGATATCTATATCAGCAAATTATATCCTTATAGAAGAATGGTACCACTGAGGCAGCTTTAGTATTAGTAAGAGCTCGAGCTTCAGGCAACTTAGTTAAGTAGTTAGTAGCAACTACAATATACTTATTGCCTCATTCAGTTGTAGGTAAGAGTCTAACAATATCTATTTCTATTTGATCAAAGGGTTGTCTAACTTTTATAGGGTGCAGAGATTCAGTTCGAGTAGATTTACCTCTTTATTGGCATTCCTCACAAGATTGTATATAGGTTCTAATATCTTCAAATATTTGGAGCTAATAATATCAAAGAGCTATTCATCTAAAAGTTTCATCAATTCCAAAGTGTCTAGTCAGAAGGTCAGAGTGCAAGTTATATAATATTGTTTTTACTTTATTTTGTTTTACTACTTTAAAAGGTCAAGTAGGTTCCTTTTTATTTTGCTTATAGAGTAGTCCATTTACTGCTATAAAATATTGAGTTTTGTTTTTGAATTTCCTTTGTTAATCCTTATTCAAATTATTAGGTAGAGTGTAATTAGTAAGAAATTATACTAATATATAATATATGTTTGAATCTATAGTCTGTTGTTATCAATATAAGTATCTATTAGTGGTATTTGCTAGGTAATATGCAGTTAATAATTAGAGGTGTGTTGTTTTCTAAAGTTGTATTCTACTTAGTAGATCTACATTTGAATATACACATTCAGGTCGATTGATTATATCAAAATCATATTTATTTAAAGCCATTATTCAATATCTAAGATGTCTAGTATAGTTAGCTATATTTTTGAGGTAAGTCAATGCAGAGTGATCAGTAATAATAGTAAACTTCTACCTATGCAAATAATGATAAAAATGTTTAATAGACCAAATTACTGCTAGATATTCCAGTTCAATAATTGAATAATTTTTCTCATGGAGGTTTAGAGTTCGACTAGCATAAGCTATTACATGCTCCTTATTATCTTTATCTTTTTGAGAGAGTATTGCTCCTAAGGCAATAGTTAATGCATTGGTATAGATCAAGAATAGTTCCTCAAAGTTAGAGTAGGTGAGTATAGGTGAGGTTGTTAAACAGTCTTTTAATTTTTAAAAAGCATTTTGTTGGTTAGTAGTTCAAACATAATCTTTTTTTTTTTTGAGTAACCTATTCAAGGGTTTAGCTATTTTAGAGAAGCTTTTTATAAATTTGTGATAGTAAGATACAAAGCCTAAGAATTCTTAGAGTTGAGTAGTATTTTGGAGAATAGGATAGTTTTGAATTGCCTGTATTTTAGAGAGATCAGTTTCAATACTTTTTTCACTAATTATATGGCCAAAAAAAGGTAACTTTTGTTTAAAGAAGAAACATTTTTCAGAGTTCAACTTTAAACCAGCATCCTTGAGATATTCAAATACTTGTTTAAGGTATTCTAAGTATTGTTTAAATGTTTTTGATCCAATGTTAATATCATCCAAGTAAACTACTACAAAATTCTATAGCAAGTCCTTTAAGACTGTATCTATTAATCTTTGAAATATTGCTGGAGTATTATATAATCCGAAAGGTATGACTGTGAATTCATAAGTACCAAACTGAGTTATGAAAGCAGTTTTTTCCTAGTCCTAAGGTTCTATAAGTATTTGCTAATATCTACTAGCCATATCCAAACTAGTGAATTATTTAGAGTATGCTAAGGCTTTAAGTAGATCATCAATTCGAGGGAGAGGGTAATTATCATTTTTAGTTACAGTATTCAATTTATAGTAGTCTATACAGAATTATTGTTTTCCATTTTTTTTATCAACTATTACAACTGGAGAGGTTCAAAGGCTTTTGCTAGGCACAATTAAATTATACTTGAGTATTTCTTGAATTTTCTCCTTAATGAATTGCTGATTTTTATATGAGGTATAGTAGAAGTTTTGTTTAATAGAGGTTGTATCTATGGAGATAGTATGAGTTATAGCTTTAGTCCTTCCAAATTTATAAGGTTCCCAAACGATTAGGTTATCATATCCTTTCATAAATTCCAAAAATATTTGTTTATCTTAGAGTTTCAATTCACCTATATTATATTTTTCCTTATCTGATTCCTTTGGTTTATCCTTGGATTTTAATTCAGGTTTGTTATAGTATAGCTCAGTGTTGAATTTATAGTAGACTTGTTTATAGATTTCCTATTCAATTTTTATAGCTTTCTTCTTGGCATAGCAAAATAGGCTTTTACTAAAATTAAAGTTCTCTTTATATTCTTCATCATCATCTGATTCTACTATTTTATTCTCTACTATTTGTTTATCCTTTTGCATTTCAGAGACTTCAATACTAACTTCATAGTGAGGGAGTTGTTGGGATTCAATTTTAATAGTAATTACTCTGTTATTCCAGTATATAGTCATAGTGTTATTCTTGTAATTTATATTTGTCTTTGTTTTCCTTAACTAGTCATTTCCTACAATAGCACTATAGAAATTAGACTCAGTAATTATGGTATCAAAGGGGATTATTTGTCTACCTATTTCTAAAGAGGTATTAGAGACTGCTCCTAGAAGTCAATGACGTTCACCATTTATATTAATTATAACTGTTCTAGAGGTTTGGGTTATTTTCATATCCAGATCCTTTAATAGGTTTAGAGACATTATGCTTCTAGCTGATCTAGAATCAATAATGAGAGAGAATTTAATATGTTTAATGTTAGCATTACAGTACAAAGAGGTAGACTTTTTCTCTATTGCTTTGTTTAGATTAGTATTAATTAAACTTTCACTAGATTGTCTATCATTATGTTCTATAAACTCAAGGTTACCATTATCGAGAGTAGAGACAATTAGCTGTTCAGATATTTTTCTATTATTTTTTTTTTTTACAGTTTAAAGAGGGAGTCCTGTGTCTTAGCATTTTTTATTTAAGACTTACAGTTCTAATTAATAGAGAGGGTATTATATTACATATCAATAAGGCTATAGATAGCCATTTGTATAACTTTAGTTATTGTCTATTTAAAGGTTCTGCCCGCAGGTTACCTGCTAACTACTATACCTGAGATCTGCTTATGGATCCCCTATTTAAGTCTTCTAATTTTCTGTTTTTTCATTATTTGTATTATTAGAGGGTCTTTAGTATTCTTTTTATTAGTACTTTCAGATACAGGTACTTTTTTAGTTATGAGCTTCTTAAGCTTTTCAGTTACGGCTCTATTAAATTTAGGGTTCATTGC
>CAJVPM010002328.1:0-10056 GCA_910592325.1 Scutellospora calospora | reverse complement strand
TAATTATTATAACTTAAGTTAAATATTCAAATTAAAGTTACAGGCATTATTAATGAATAATATTGAAAAGCATTAAACATAATGTAATAGTATCTATCTGCTATAGTTATCTGTTTATCAAAGTATATAAATTTCTATATAATAGAACCTTGCTAGCCCAACAAAAGAAGTTTTTCGGATTTTGGTAAAATTTTACTAAACTTAAAAAATCATACGTATTAACCATTTTATATTTTACCGGTAATAGCGATAGTAAAATGTCAAAAAACAAAAAAAAAACAATTTATTTCATATATCATAAGCTTATATGTAAAATAAATAAATTTTTAGATTTTATATGTACAGCTAAATGAACGAATAATTTATCGTTATTGTTATATATATATTAAATTACCGTTAACCATTCTAAATAAATAAATAAATAAACAAATTGGAGATTTTTGTTCGGAATTAACTTTAATCAAAAATCACGATCAACAAATTGATTCCGAACATGATTGGTTACAGAGATTGGCCAAGCAATATATAAATCCCTAATAAGCACTTAGGTGCTTAACCTGTTGCTTCGCTTCGCTGACAGTTTATATATATTATGTAAAAATTAATATGTAGACATACTTCAAAGAGCAGTACCTCTATATCTTTGAATACCCGAAGGGTATAAATCTTAGAAGATTTGCAAAACGAACTGTATGAGTTTTAATGTTACACGGTACAGTAAAGCATCAAATATAAAAACGTTAGCAATGGCTATATATAGTAGATATTATATTCAAAAACATTGCCAACAGTAAATTAAAATTTGACTTTTTTTTCTTTTTTTACGAAATTTTCTTACGTCCAACATGTCCAATGAAGAAGATATTACAAAGAATTACATTAAC
Source organism: Scutellospora calospora (assembly GCA_910592325.1). NCBI lineage: Eukaryota > Fungi > Glomeromycota > Glomeromycetes > Diversisporales > Gigasporaceae > Scutellospora > Scutellospora calospora. Next base: position 9,172 of record CAJVPM010002328.1, on the reverse strand, counting down.
TCTCCCAGATGATATTACTCACGCAGATGTGAATGATTCAGACGAAATATTTTGGCTTACGAATATGGAATTGGAGTTGAAAGGATGGAAATAAGTCATTATCAAAAATCTTCAGATATGAATAATTCAAAACGAATGCATCAAGTTGGCCATTGTTATTAAAATAGAAGTTAATTTTCTTATTTTTGGTTACTAAATGTCACGGCTGATGCTGAATTTTGGACCTATTTTATTAAAAATTTTTAGGGCCTTTTGTGTAGGATTTTTTTTAGGGTTAGGGTTATTAATAAAAGAATACGTATCGATATGTGGATTTTAGCAGGTTTAATAAATTCCAATTGCGACCCCCAAAATTCAAGCATCAGCATTAGCCGTGACACTAATAATCATGTTTAAGATTACTTTTTAACTTCTTACATGTTCGTGTAACTCCGATACTTAATTTAGTTTAAAAAAAAAAATTATATCGATATAAAAAAAACGTAAAAAGATAAACTAATGATCAGCAAGTAAATATGTCATTACAATCAGATCAAGATATCGATCGTTCTAAACTTAAGAAAGACTGGTCTAGTGTTCGTGATGTTCGTCAAGAATCACCAACCTTTGGAACTCGAATTCTAGAAAACAAGGAACATGTTTGGAATCATAATGCCTGGTTTGGTATTTTAATTTGTTATTAATAAGCATAATTTTTTTTTTTTTTTTTTTTTTTTTTTTTTTTTTTTTTTTTTTTAACATAATACGAATACTTATTTTTAGGGATAACGTAGAATGGGATGAAGAGCAAGAAAGATATGCTCGAGAAAAAGTTCATAAACAATCTAATAAACCCATGCCCCTTGAAGAACAACGTATGTTTATAGTTGATAGTAGAATTATCGAATTATGGCATTGCAGCTTATTGTAGAATTAATTTCGGCATAAATCAAACGCCACAAAATTCGAAAATCGTATTGCCGCATAGCCGTAATGTCGGAAATCATAATGCCATAAGATTATAACAATTACTTAGAACTGCAAATATGTAGTGGAGTTTTATTGAATATTTCACTTCATGTCTTTTTGAAATTTACTAATTTACCCACCGCTTCTAATTGGCTGTACTAATTATTCACTACTTAATGGAGTATTTATATTATTAATCAAATTTTTTCTACTCCGATTGTGAAGTGGTGGGGGAAATTAGAGCACCCGTCTTTTTGAAAGTAATCACTGTAAATTTGACGGCAAAATTACTAAATTGCGGCGTTGCAGCATTGTTTCTCAGTATTTCCGAGGCATTTCTATATGGGTCAGTCTGTACCGTTATAGGGCTTCGGGGGACAATTGCTTAAATTTAAAAATCAATGATCAATTTGATCTACTATTTACATTTAAGATAAAACAAAATTTGATCAAGAATTATAGCAAATCATATTATGATATTACGCAACAAAAATTGTACTACGAATAGAAGAATATAGCCCAACAAATCATCAAGATTTGATCAAAAAGGTCCGAAGCCCTATAACGGTACAAACTGACCCATATTGTGTATTGTGCAATCAATGCTAAATTACGGCAGTTCGACAATGTGGAATTTAGTAAATTAATTTTACCGACGACTATATTATTGTCTAATCGTTTTTGCATGTGACAATAATACCAAAAAAGATTATTTCAAGAAAGACTATGTTACTATATTTTGTTTGGGAAATGTCAAAACTTTGCAGTGTAGCTATAGTTGACGGTATAAAATTTATGCGGTTGCAACAATGCAATGTAGTATTGCGACAAAAAAAAAATACAGCAGTGCCACAACCACATTAATTTCATAAATTAATTTTACCATCAACTATAAATTTGTTATATGACAATAGTTTATTTAACTTTTATGAAAGAGAAATTTATTGATTTATTTTTTTCTTTTTACGAATAACAGAAAAATATCACCAAGATGCGTCAAAATATTGGAATACCTTTTATCTTCATAACGAAAACAAATTTTTTAAAGATCGTCAATGGTTGAAAATAGAATTCCCTGAACTTCACGATGCTACAAAGTTAGATGTTTGTATTTTCTAATTACTGTTTCTAATTTTATAAGTATATTTTTTTTTATTAATTGTAAATTATTTTTATTTAAAAAGGTCGGTCCAAAAAAAATATTTGAGATAGGGTGTGGAGCTGGAAATACAATGTTTCCATTATTATCTGTAAATCAAAATCCTGATTTATTTATTTATGCTTGTGATTTTGCTCTAAATGCTGTTGATGTTGTAAAGGTAATCTCAAAATGGTCGTATTAATAATAATTCCATTTTTTTTATGCAAATAATTTATAACTATAGTATTATTATTAGAATAATTCAGCATTTAATCCTCAAAAAAGTTGCGCATTTGTTTGGGATCTGACCAGTACAAATATACCGGAAAACATTGAACCTGGTTCACTTGATATTGTTGTACTAATATTTGTTATGTCAGCTATTCATCCTCAATGTTGGAATCAAGCTGTGGAAAATGTCTACAAGGTTTTTATATATATATTTTTTATTTATAATTTCTTCTTGTCATAGTATTGATGAAAGTTATCATTATTATATAGATGCTTAAACCTGGTGGATTGGTTCTGTTTAGAGGTATTTAATTGATTTTATTTTTGTATTATATAAGGTATTTTTGTTAACAAAATGTACATATAGTATATATATTTTATAAAATCATTTTGTCAGCAAAGATATCCCAAAATTACCTAATGGTCTAATATTTTCAAGACATTATCACACATTTATATGAATTTGTTTTCTATATAGATTACGGTAGGTATGATATGGTACAATTAAGATTTAAGGAAGGTCGTATGTTATCTGATAACTTTTACGTCCGAGGTGATGGTACGCGTGTATATTTCTTTACTTCAGGTAAGTTTTAAAAATATTTTTTATAATTAAATATCAAAAATAATTCGAAAAATTAATTTCTTTAACTCGAAAATATCATATTTATATCTATGAATAGATGAAATCCAAACAATATGGGGTACAAAATTTACACTTGAACAGAATGCTGTAGATCGTAGATTAATTGTTAATAGACATCGTAAACTTCAAATGTATCGAATTTGGTTACAAGGTAAGTTTAGAAAAATAGATGAAACGAATACTTTGTAATTTTCCATTTTAAATAATGGTTTATTTTTTTGTAAAGCAAAATTATTTTGTTTTTCTTTTTCTGTTATAATAATGTATAACAACAAAGTAATTTAATAAAAAAAAAAAAAATACAATAATTGCCTTAAGGCCCAAATATAAAATATTAAATGATTATAAATATTTTACAAAAATAAAACAATTCATAACATATAATTCAAATTATATAAATTTTCATCAACTCTTTAAATCAACCCATGCCATCCCCCAATTAGTTTTATCAACACCACTTCCATCAATTTCATAAACCCCTTGAATCCATATTGCCAATCCATTCCCACTTTCAACTTCACTTTTCATGATGCCATAACCAGAAATTGAAAATTGTGTGGAGTCAGAAATTCCCAAAAATGTTATCTCGTTTGAATCAGGAGACGAACTTAAATTAGGAGATGGTGGTGACAATCCAACATAAACATTATAATATGCAAATGTATTTTCTAAATTTGTAACAACTGGTTCTAATACTTGTTGTTTATCGCTCTTGGTAGAAGAATCTAAAAGTTTTACATTATTGTCAGAATTTGAGGAGGAAGAATTTTGTGCAGAAGGAACGGTCATGACATTCCATTTAACTATTCCCCACAAAAAAATAACTTCGTCATTTAAACCATCTAAATCAGGTGTATCAATAAACTTTCTTTCAAACATGACGTTTTGAACCATCTCTGTATTAATAGTAGGTTTTAGATTTTGAGGTATGATAGAAAGTTCTCCAACGTATCCCAATAATTGTCTAGTAACATTATGAGAAATTGGATTTTTTAAATTATATAAAGAAATTCCAAATTCCTGAATTACTAAATCATTTTTAACATTCCCACTTGAAGTATTTGAAGAACCACTACTAAAAATAGAACGAGTTAATGTGAACTCTGATGTAATCCAACCATTATTCCTCGGAATTGTGTTTGTCAGAATAAGCGATTTTGATGTAATGACACCAGAATCAGAAACTAATTCAATTTGAACTATATTTTCGGAATTTGGGAAAGATGTTCCTTCAGAAGTAATAAAATTTTGATCTTGAACAGAATTATTAATTGAATTCGATCCTATTTTTATATACGGTGAGAATTTTATGTTCGGTTGCTTTGGGAGGTATGTAACACTTAGTTTTAATGGCGTTTGTAGAGGGATTTGAACGGAAAGTTTGTATAGTGGAAGTTTAGCAAATGGCAGAATGAATAGACCGCTGGAATTTATAGATAATGAGGTACCACCGTTATAGGCTGTGTCAAAAGAGTAATCCCACCAGAAAGAGTTAGGACGTACAAGTTGGAATGTTAAATTGTTCGGGCTAACAGACTGATGACTTAAATGGAACCAATCTTGAAGTCCTATCATTGACTATATTTAACAAAAAAAATATAAATATATGGAGTGATAATGATGATGAATAGAATTAATATGTAATTATTACATGCCTTTCCTTCGATGAAGAATTGATGTCCAGTTCCAAGAGAAAAATTTGTGTAAAAGCTTGTGCTTTTAGGGGTACATTTTGGAGCAACATAATCAGCAACGCCGGGACGCCTTTCTAATTAATAAATCTCCACTTATTATTTTACATTATATATATTTTTTGTTAATGCCACTTCTCAATTTTTAAAAAAGTTGTTTATAGAGACTTTCTAGTTCGAATAGTAAAAATTATAAAATTGCCCAATAGTTCTTAAAATATGTTTATCTAACTTTAATACTATAAAGCGATTTTTATAATTTTACTTCTATTAGAATCAGAATGTCTCGATAAACGACTCTAATTAATACTCTACATAGAATTTTCTTCATAAGATATCCCTCTTGGAGTACTTTTTTGAGTTTAACCAGTGACAATAACATTCACCTAGTTTATATTAGGTAGATAACTTACGAACAACGCCAGGAGGACTACCGACCCAAAATAAACGATCATTTGCAAAAGTATCACCTGGAACTTCAAAGAAAGTCCAAGCTGATGCAAATATTCCTGCGGAAGTTTTTCCATTTTTAATAGCTTCTAATGCCTACTTATGTAAATAAATAAATGAAATAGATAAATAAATAAATCAAACTAAAATTTTTGTTAAACTTGAAATTAAAAGAATTTATAGATTAAATCACCAAAAAAGTATTAAATCCTCCACCTCCATAAGTTCCACGTCCATAAACATCAATACCAGTATAGACATCACGATTTCTTTGACCAGCTACTCTTGCAGAAATTGTAGGACCATTTTTATCATACCAATAATTGGTGAATAATCCATCACATACATTGAAAAAAGGTAAATTCTTATCATTTAAAATATTTTGATATTTTATTTCTCCCGAAGTTGTTATTGAGTCATACCTGTCAATTGATATAAAAAAATTTGTAAATAAACATTTCTAAATATGTATATATACACACTTGAATAAAAAAAAAAAAAAAAAAATACCAGATAACCAAAGAATTTGGTACATTTTTATGCATTTCATGAGTTAAATATTTCATCCATTGAATAAGTTGACGTGCTGCCTTTTCTCTTCCAAGTAATTTAGATTCGATATTAATAAACCACCCATCAAACTTATAATAAATAGCCATTTGAACTATAAAAATAGAGTGAAAATATTAGTTAAAAAATTTTTAATTAAAATAAATAAGATTTAAACACACACACACACCAAATTTATCAGCAAAAAATGTACTAAATCCATCTTTATTTATTTGACCATCTGGACCATTTAATAATAATTCCATATCTTTAGAACCAGGTGCACCTTCCGTAATAAAATTTCCAAGTACTCTTGTGCCATTTCTATGAGCTGCATTAACCCACATTGTAGGTGGAATTCCGACACGATGATGAGAAAAACTTTATAAATTATATATAAGAATAATTATGTATAATAATAATGATTAAGAAAAAAAAAAAAAAGATTTTATGAAATAATAGGAATTTAGAAATATACTAAACAAATGAATCCACGAATTGCCAATATTGGATACAATATTGACCAAATTTAAGGTAATTATGGAATTCTATAATTAATATTATCAATATTTATTTTAAAAAAAGATTACTAAAAAATTTTATTTTATTAATGAATTACTATTTTTTACCTTCAAAGTTATCATCGATAACATTAATTCTTAAATCCCTTTTATTTTGTTCATTTACAGAATTTGTTCTTTTCCAGTCAGGTCGTTGTTTAAGTGTTACTCGAGAAACATTAATATCATCATTGCCTGGAGTCCATGTAATTAGATCAGATAACTTTTCAAAAAATAAAAGCCTTTTCTTAAATTCATTATTTGTATCTTGTTTAAGTTTTAACATTTTTATCTTTGAGATGGATTTTAATCGCAAATTGAATTTATTGAGATCCGCAATTGAAATACTGTAAATTTTAAACAATGGATCTTCTTTTTATATATAGTAAAAATCCGTAAAAATTAGCACGTGATTTATGAAAAATATCGATTTATACCAATTTGCCAATTAGAATGCAATATATGGCGTAACGTGATATAACGTGATCAGTAACTAAAGTTCAGCTAGGGATTACCATTTTCTACCCTGCTTTAGTGATACGATCCGAATATCCGAATCCTATCTGACTCGGATTTGTTCCCTTGAAAAGATATCCGTTATCTGACATCAGATAGGATACTGTATCCGTTATCTGATTGACAGTTATTGTGAGCTCCGAATCTTATGTCCGAACCAAACCGGAACCCTAACGTGGCACGAATCACATGGGTGATTGGCATAAACGGCATAAATAGAGGTCGGAAAAAAACCGATTTATGTTAAACCGGACTGGCTTAAACCGAATTTAACTCGAATCGTCGGATAAATCTTTTGCCGAAAAGAAAAACCTGAAATTATTTTTTTTGTTACATTGGATATTGTTATTAACACGTAATTTCGAAATTTGATAGAAAATAAATAAAACCGAATGCTAATTTAAAAACCGGTTTGTCGGAGGGTTACAACCGAATTAGAACATTACAAAACGATTTACTATTTAAACCGGTTTAACCCGAAGTTGAAGTTGAATTTCATAATTCGGTTCCGACCTCTAGGCATAAATAACATAGCTAATTTTTGTAGATCATTTGATGATGATACAAAATCTGATTGGCTAATCGAAACAAGTTCGAAATAAAAAAAAAAAATATAGAAATAAAGATAGATTTAAACTGTAAATTCGAATTTATAATAACAATTTTTAATATATTGACTCTGACAGTCATTGTCAAATGTGTATCTGGGTAATTTTAATAAAAAAAAAAAAAAAAAAAAAACAATATCTTTAAACCAATAATTTCTTAAATATATATATAGGTCGCCTTTCTTACTACTAAGGGATGGTCAATTATCACTTCGGGGGGTACGGTAATCATGGTTTAATCGATGGGTTTCGCAAAGATAACTCTACTATGCCACTTAGTAGAGTATCGGGGGTAGAGTATTTAAGGAAAGTATAGGTTAGGTAGTAGGATTTATTTAATAAAGAGCTCAGTTTATAAAAGCGAACTATCAAGAGCTATTTTTTTATTATGAGTGAATTCGCTCTTATTATATACATATTACAGCACTATGTTTTACATAACTCTTTTGCTACTTATAATACTTAAACATACTTTAATACTTTAATGTCCTGAATATCCTAAAACTACTAAAACCCATTAATTCCCTATGTCTCCTTTCACTCCTATTACTATTAAAACTCCTATACCTCTTTTATCAGTTTAAGGAGTTTTAGCTCTTTTATCCCTGGGCAACTGGGGTGATCATCAAACTAATTAAATCAAACTATAGTCAGGGTACATATGAAAATCACTATGTAAAAATTTTTTATAAAAATCTGAATTTACTGCAGGTAATAGTAACTTTCAGTACAGTTTTCTCAAGAACTAACATAATAATTCCAGTTTAGTTTTTTGTAGAAGACATAATGATTCATATTAAATCTTGTAATAATATCATTTTTTCGATTTATTCTATTTATGAGTAGTTAATTTCTTTAACAATGTAAGTGAATTTTACTTAATTAAATAGAACATAAACAATATTAAAATCTGTAAAACAAAGGTTATTATTGAAAAGAACAGAATAAAAGCTATCAATTAAAAAAAAATATGATGTAAAAAAATTGTATACTTCATGCAAAAATTGTACCTTCATAACATAAATTAATTTTATATATCAAAATATCTAATTTAAAAACAATAGCAGTATTTAAAATATGTATACAGTCAACACCAATTTTCAAAGGCTAAAAATACTATTAAAAATAGTTCAGATAGTGACAACAGTATTTCATCAAGTTTATGCTTGCTCACTTCAACTCTTCCCATAGATCCTAATTTCCAAAATAAACAAAAAATCGAAAACACATTAGTCTCATAGCTTTTTCAAAAACAAGTATAACAACGGCTCAACAGGCATTAATACAAAAGCTAAAGCACCATTGCATACACCTTCAGAAAAAGTTTCAAAAAGAACAAACAAAAACTACTAAAGTTCTAGGCTAATACTTCTTGGAAAAACTTCTAAATGACAAAAAGTGGGAATTTGCAAACCTCTGGTATCGCAGATCCTCTAGGTTATACAATATACACCATGTAGGTCTAGAAGTAAACAAACATGTGTCTGATAAAAATAGAGTATATACACCTACTTAAAACTGGACAACTTCTGGGGGCACAGAATTTTTTATTAACAAATCAGAAAATATATAGGCTATAAGAGCTAAAAATATAACATACACGTGATCCTAATTGAGCTATGATAAAAAAGATTTAAAAAGATAGAAGAATATATATCTAACCTTGAGCATAGTCAAGTAAGACTCAAAGCTGGTATACAAGAAAGAAAAGATAGAATTAAGTCTCTCCTTAGAGAAGAATTTCCACAAAAACTAATTGGAAAAATTAACAGAATTGGAGGGAGTCAAGAAAAAATAGATAATTACATTTCAAGAATTACAGAAATTGAAAT
>CAJVPM010002327.1:0-10056 GCA_910592325.1 Scutellospora calospora | reverse complement strand
ATATTTATATTATTTAAAAATATATTAATTATTAATTTTATAAACTTGCTATATAAGTATATTTTATATAAAAAATTGCTATATTTTTTATATTTCAAGTAGTTATTTAAAGATAAATATATTTTATTAGATATTTTATTATATAATATATAGTAAATAAAATTTAAGTTATAACTTGTTAGGAAAAAAAAACTTTTTTCCATACTCCTGAATTTTATAAGAAAAATAAAAAACAACAAAATACTAACTGAAGATACTAAATATGACTACTAACTAATAATTATTATCTAATACAGTATAATCTTAGCAAACATACAATAAGGCAAATATTAAGAGAATATATGACAAAGCCCTCACTATATCAAAACTTCCTAAAAGCTTGTTGCTAACTAGTTTGGCAACAAAACAATACAACAAGAAGTTTTCCTACTCTATTTTCTTTTCTAAGTCAACAGACATAATAGATATAACTGATATATTCTAAAAACAGTTACAAAGTAGCAAGAAAAGGAAGAAAACCTCAGATATAATAGTTGACGAAACTCAAGATGAAATGCAAACTGAAGACCAAATACTAATACAAAAAAGTAGAGATACCTCCTTCCCTGAAAATTCTAATACAGTCATACCATCTAAAAGCTATAGCACAACAAATACAAATTAGGAACAGCTATAACTAACAACAACTAAAAAAGGAAAAAAAACTTATACAAATTTTTCTACGCCAAATACAGAAATACCTAAGTTGCTTATAGAGGATCAGTTAACTCAAACTACTGAAAAAGGAAGTAGATCTTTATTCAACGAACAAGATGACTACATGTCAGAAATTAGCTCAGTTAATACTATCGAAGATATCAAAAATTCTCACCTTCTATACAGTCAAATTACTTTACATGGCTTACATAGACAAGCAACAATACATAGTAGAACTGACTACATGAATGTATAGATACAACAATTTAGAGAAGGTCTATATGATATTATAAAAAAACAACTCAATACATATGATATACAAATTTGGTTACTAGACAGAATTATTGGCTCTTTTGCAACAGTAGATTCTATGAAAGAACTAACCAAGTATAAGTTAGCTATCTTGCCAACAAAATCAATATTCTACATACTATCAAAAAGAAATTTGAGTACTGTGATATAGCTTTTTTCTAATCTTTTACTCGAGTCGCAGCTGCTCATCCTGTATACTAGTTAGAGTTTGAATTATTTATACATAATACACTAGAATCATACAAGAGACAACACAATATCTGCATCACAAATAAAAAAAACTGAGACCAAATTTTTATGAAGCTATGAACAAAATTATCTTTAGATGTTTTAATAAATCTAGACCTTGTAAAGCTTAACTAATACGAAGGGACACGATATATCTTCTATCTAATCAACTTTACAAAGATCCAAACAGAGCTAAAATTCAAAACAGTACTAGGTATAATCAAAGCAAAGAAAGACCTTCTCCTCTTACCATTACCATCTATTTCTAATCTTATAGATAGTGAAATCTGTGAAGCTATTTCTCTTACACTCCCAAATAAAGACAAAAAACAAGCAGGCACAATTGCAAGAGTACTAAAGCTTGCCTTTACTTTTACTTGTATTTCAGATTCATATTTTGATAATGACTATCTACTGCTCCCAGACTTACTATCAGTGTAAGAAATTCAAATTTGATTTTATGTTCTCACAAAAACATTTTTCAAACTCTTGATATTCTCAAAAATTTTTTACTGTTCTCAATATAGAAAAATTAAACTTGTTTATTTCAAAAATATTTATTTATTGTTCTCAAATAGAAAACACGTTTTGATAAATTATGTTCTTAAAATTTAATTAATGTTCTCAGAGAACGTTAAGAACATTGAATTTCGCACACTGCTTACTATCTATACTTACTGAATCACTGAGAGATCTCTTCTCAATCATCTTATTTGCAGAACTAAAATCTCTCTTAAAGTATAAGGAAAAGCTACAAACAACTTATATTGTATATCGCCTTCTGAAAATATACTTTGATTTGCCAGCTCTAAAACAACAACTCCTCTATACTCCACAGGAACTTACTTCATGTTTGAGAGAAATATTCCCTTTCTTACCAAGAAATGACAAAGATTTCAAAGAGCAAATACATCTTCTAAAAGAAAGTTACACTTTTACTAGATTACCAAATGACTATATCATACAAAGATGTCATCTACCTAATGATTCAAACAAACTACTATTAGAGAATAAGTACATATTCCTAATAGAAGATAAAGCAACTACTTGTGTATTCATCAAGGAGATTCCCTCAACATATCAAATATCTGTATCATTCACTTTGAGCTATATGACAGTAAATCCTACAGATCTACTAGACCTCCCTGAAGAACATATAGAAGTTAACAAAGTCAACCTAACTATTCCTATTACTATACCTAGGCAACTCAGCATCGTAGTTAAAGACCTTAGAAAATATTATTACTTCAAAAAAATTTCTGAAAACTAAATTCAAATTGAAAAAGTAGATGACAACTCTACTGAAAGCCTTCAGAAAATACCAAATACAATAGAGCAATTTGAAACAATTACCAAATAAATAAAGGAGCTCTCACACCTCAACTTCCTAATCAAAACACATGAAGAAGTACTTGAAGTAACAGAACTCCTATATACATATTTTACTTGTCAAACATTTCCTCTATTCATCTTTGACTTATCAGATCTCTCAGAGCCTAGCTAGGAAATCTTTAACAACAACAATATACAACACACTCAATTCAATATGACAATAGAAGTCAGTACTGAAAACAACAAAAATAATTGAAGAAAAAACTCCTTAAAAAATCAACTTTGCAACACATAATATACAAGGATTGAATAATAGACTTAAACTACATAATTGGCTCACCTATTGTGAAAAAAAACAATTCCATATTATTTTAATGAAAGAGACTAGACTCAAAATGGATAGCTTAACAACACTATCAAATTCACTTTACAAAATTTTTTCATCTAATTTCATATCTAAAAATAATACACAATAAGAAGCACTCTAGAAACTGCACTAGCAATACATTTATCAATCTGTTCATATATCAACAATACTGGAAACTTCCTTGGTACAGCAATATTCATCAACCTTTGGTTTCCTGAAAATAACAAAATAAGATTCATCTTGATCTATATTCTAACAAACTATCTAGAGCTAGTAACTAGTATACAAAGAATAATTAATTCTTAGATAACAGAAGCAAAAACAAGAAATTGGCAATGTATAATTATAGGAAATTTCAATGCTAACCATCTGCTCAAAAACAAATATAAAATCCTATTCTCATATCTAGAAACCTTAAGTCTAAACAGCCTACTACAATTCCATAATATTACATCATCTACATAGAAAAGAAGATACCTATCAAGCCAAATTGATGATATATGGACTACTTCTGAACTTATATTGAATATAGAAATACTAGAGTTGATCGATTCATACAATATTACAGATAGTGATTATTGTATACTGGTGACTACATGGTATACAAATTTCACTTATAAACAAAAATGACAAAAAAAATATAGACATAAATTCTATAATTATGATAAAATGACAAAAGAACAATAGAAAGAGTTCAGAAATCTAATTAGCAAAGAGATGCAAGAAAAATGTAGCAATAAAGCTATCACTAATTCAACAATACTTAACAAACTATAGGACAACTGAATTAGCATAGTAAAACAAGTAGCAAATAAGCATATTCTATTCTCGTATAGTATGAACAAACAATTTTACGTACTCTTACTGAAGGCTACTTTACTTCATTAATTATTAACTCATATTAAAAAAGCACAATGAGTATGGCAAACTATGAATATCCCAACATCTACCTAAGAGATTATAAAAAAAATCAACAAACATATAACAAGGATGAACAAGCTAACAAACCAAAATATACTACTCGTAACAGATATTGACTTAGCAACTCCTAATTCATCTACTAGAATAATTCTATATGAAAAAAGAGATGAACTCTGGAAGGCAAGAAATCTAAAGCTAAATCTTGAACAGACAGAAAGAATAAAATTCTTTGTAAATAAAAGATATGATGATTTCTAGAACAACACATCAAAAATGTTAGACAGTATTCTAAAATGAAAAAAACAAAAAGTAGATTTCCAAAAAATTATCATAGTAGACAAAATAATTACAGACCCAAAAGAAATAAAAGAACATGCTAGTAAGCACTTTAATAATTAGACTAAGTATAAACCACCAAATAATAGTCTCTAGTACACTTAGAAAAAATACTACAAACCAATAAAAAATATACTACCTTCTATCTACAATAACCTCATAGTAGCAATCACAATAAATAAATTACAAGATATAATCAAGATATCACCATATAACAAAGCCTCTGAGCTATCCCAAGTATCTAATAAAATACTTCGCCAACTTCCAGAGATTGTACACTCCATACTCCTAGATATCATAAATGCTTGCCTACAACTAAAGTATATATCTAAAAACTGGCTCAACTCAAATATTTGGCTAGTTCCTAAAAAACAACATTATAATAATAATCTAAACTATACTCAGCCTATAACACTTATTGAGCATACACGAAAAATTTTCACCAAAATTCTTACAGTTTGACTTACCACTAAACTTACAAAACATGAAATTCTCTCACCATACAATTCAGCAGCTTTACCATACTAGTTAACAAAAAATAATATCAATATACTGAATCATATATTTGAAGACACAACTGAAAATAACAAAGAGCTATAGATAGTTCCACAAGATATGTCAAAAGCCTTTAATACAATCCATATTCCAACTCTGTCAAAAGCAATGAAACAGATAAGGCTCTTAGAAAAGTTTATTTCACTTATAAGCTTTCTTTTTACAAACTGAAGGAATCAAGTTATTATAGATTTTGAACTTTTAAACTCATATAATATTCGAGATGAAATCGACCAGAAGGATACTATTTTACCTATCCTATAGAGAATCTACTACGATTCTCTAATAATAAGAATTAATACAGAATATAGTGGATATAAACTAAAATCAAGATTCCTAAATAAAATATGAGATATTAATATTTCAGTGATAGCATATATAGATGATTCAGTATGGATTGCACATAACAAAAAAGATCTACTAGATATTCTAGATACTGCAAACTTATTCTATACTCTATACTAGTGATTTGAACTGAAAAAAAAATTCCTTAGTTAGGTAACTGAACTGAAATATTTAATATCAACTGATTGCAACTAATTAAGATTACTTTACACTTTTAGCTTCGAAAGTTCTCAGACCTTTACTCAAATTTTTATATTCATTCATTTTCTTTTGAGAAGTTCTCAGATCCTTTGCTTCTTCTTAATATTATTTATATTCTGTCAACTGATTACTGATACTTAACCAATTATACAGGTCAACTAATTAAGAATTTACTCAACTGGTTATCTGAAATTTATTCAATTCAGGTCAGTTAACTGATTATAGCTCAACCAGTTCAAATCACTATTCTATACAATATTCAAGTCAATCTTCTAAAATCAGTTTCATATACAAACTCAAAATGCATAGACACTAATATAATTTTTTAAGATAAGCTTATTCTACAAAGCCAAGCAGGTACAGTATTCAAATATTTAGGAGCCTAGTTCACAGATAACTCTACATATAAACCAGCATAAGAATTAATCTTACAAGAAGTAATACAATATATTCAGAAGCTAAAATAGGCAAAAATTACAAAAAAACAAGCTATATATTTGATTAACAGTATGCTAATCTCTTGATTACTTTACTAGCTCAATTCTTGCTATCTAACAGACAAACAAATTGCTACTTTAACTAAATTCTATACTGAAGTAGTTAGAAACAAAGCATCAATCACATGCTCTATACTAAACTCATTCTTGATATATCCTAATATATATGCACTCAAATCTATAGAACAACAACAATATCTACAATTATATACTAATCTAAATAGAGAGATAAACTCTATTAACTTCTACAAATCAACACTAAAAATTAGAT
Organism: Scutellospora calospora; assembly: GCA_910592325.1. Taxonomy (NCBI): domain Eukaryota; kingdom Fungi; phylum Glomeromycota; class Glomeromycetes; order Diversisporales; family Gigasporaceae; genus Scutellospora; species Scutellospora calospora. The sequence continues at coordinate 3,995 of CAJVPM010002327.1, read as the reverse complement.
TACAGCAATTACAAGATATAGCAGCAACTAATCTATTAATACTTACACACCTACTTGTTTTTCTAACTAAACAACATCGATCGCATACTATACAGGCAATATATGTACTATACTCTTTCTATTTATAGCTAATAAGACCAGCAAACTCTTAGCCAATTCTACAAAATATACTAGTGACTTCAATAAATACAATACTAGCAATACAACAAAATACATACTACATAAAAATCAACTTAACAAAACATAATATCCTTGATATTGAGCAACTCCTAAATCACAATAATACAGATACATAAAGTTGGAAACAAATGCATAACAACCTTACCAAAATATCTAGAAGATAAGAATTTAGATAGTTTACTAAAATTACAGATATTATTGCTTCAGCTATGAATCTCTCTCTAGTATTTGTAACTCCAAATCTATATACACTAAAGAAATAGTATCTACAAAATAAAAAATGGATAATCATATCTAAACTTAAATGCAGAAAAATAACCAGTTACAATAACATAAGTGTAACAATAGTATATTATACAATATAAGCAAGTAGAAAGCTAGTTTTATGCAAAGGATACTTCTTTAAAAACTATATATTCAAAAAAAGAAAATGTTTACAAATTATTGCTAGAAAATACCTATATTCAATCCAAGTAGATAGCAGCCTAGTTATACATGCTAAATTAAGAGATCTAGCAAGTATATTTATACAACAAGCAAGAATAATACACATAGATAATCTATCTCTGAAAACTGAATCTAAAAATATAGCAACTGTAGACAAGCTAATGTCAGCTTTTTCTGACATCGACCCAAGATTCTGAACTAAACTTAAAGAGTTCAATCAAAAGAAAACTGACACAACAATATATTTTACAGTCCTAACATAACATAGTATAGATTAGCCATATCTATTAGCTACAATAACAATAGATATACACCCTATTGCTTGGCACCTTATAAACAAGACATAGTCTTTACAAATACACACAGCTCTTACAATACTTATATACATTCTCACAACAATATATTTTATAGTTTCAACACGACATAGTATAGATCAGCTATATCTATCAGCTACAATAACAATAGATACACACCCTATTGCTTGGCACCTTATAAACAAGACATAGCCTTCACAAATACATGCAGCTCTTACAATACTTATATATATTCTCACAACAATATATTTTACAGTCCCAACACGACATAGTATAGATCAGCTATATCTATTAGCTACAATAACAATAGATACACACCCTATTACTTGGCATCTTATAAACAAGATATAGCCTTCACAAATACATGCAGCTCTTACAATACTTATATATATTCTCACAACATTCAACAAATTAAATAATCTCAAACTTAGCACAAATTCACTTACAGTTCTAAACATACTCAAACTCATAAAATTCTACAGATATGAACTACTAAGAATACTTAAACTTAATTACAATACACATTTAATTATATTAAATACTCTCATAAATAGAATGCAAGTATAGCTAGACTAGAATAGAGAGCTAAATAATACCAAACTACTAAACTACTACTTCTGAGCAGACTACTACTCACAAAACCACTCTTGAAACATTTTCATAGTGGACATAACTCTATAATGAATGCTAAAAATCAATGTAAACAAATAATACTAGCAAATAATAGTATCTGTTGGCATAACTATAATCGAATTATATAATGGGAAATAATAACAACAATAAACTGGAAACTTATACTACAATACCTTCTAATTGGAGACTTATCTACAATACTGTATACTAATTCTAGAAACTCGAAGATCAAAAACTTCAAAATAAAAGCTATAGCAAATGAGCTTCCTAACTATCTCACACTATATTACTGAAATTTAAACAAATACAACTATATCTATTCTCACTGTAGAATTGAATCTGAATCTATACTACACCTACTAACCTGCAAATACAACTCTTGTAATTTAGAGCAAATTATTTCAAAAACATTAAAGAACTTAGTAGATACTCATGAAATTATACTGAATAATCAGTATAATTTTATATAAAAATATATACATATACATATAACAAAAGGTCTTTCACTAGATATTATTACTCAAGAAACACTTATACCAACAAATAATATAGCTCTGCAACTTAAGTGAATTCCAAAACTACATCATGATATTATAATAGGTTCTATGATAATATCTAGATACCAAGTTATATATACATATATTTAGACTTACTAGAAATCAATATTTTAGAGTTAATACCAACATACTAAAATATGAATCAATATCAAGCAGATCTGCTACGATAGATTAATAATTATATTGAAAAAAATATACCTTTTCTATTTATAATTAACAAAGACTAGAGGTCTTTTGGCTATACTAGCAAAGTATAGGCTAAGAGTAAATTAGCTCTAACTTCTACCTCTCCTAGAATAGTTGATAAACACATTTATATATAAATTTTTTAATTATTAATAAAGAGCTAAAGGAAAGATCTCACTTTAAAAAAAAAAAAAAAAAAAAAAAAAAAAAAGTTATAACTTGTTATTTTAAAAGAGCAAAAAGTAATCTTTTATTTATCTTTTTATAATACTATTTTTAGAAATATACTATGTATTAAAGAAGATTCTAAGAGATACTATATAGTAGAAAATATACTAGAACTATATAGTATAGCTATATGGTATAGTCTGTATCAGATTTTCTAACTATATATATTACACAAATTGCAAAATAATACAATATAATACTTGGCATTATAAAACTAAAAATAGTGATTACTCAATAACTTATATAATGATTTGTAATAAAACATATATTATAATGAAGCTAGTAACTTTCTCTATAATTCTTGTTAGAGATCTAAAAAGAACTGAACACTTTTTGGTTTGCTATTACTGTTTCAAACTAAAAATATATACTAACTACTATAAAACTATATAATTAATAACTATAATTAAATAATAAAATATAAATTTTTTTTTTTTAATATTAAAGTGAGGTTTTGTCTTTATTTTTATTAAAATTTGTATAAGATTCTACAAAGAGTTTCTTAAAATTTACAAATTTGTTTACAAGAATTAAGACTCAGACTATAAACAGTAAACTATTTAATTTATCTACAACCTAAACCTACTAGAGCAGTTAAAAACTCATCTAGATTTGAATATTTATAATTATATTAGATAAATAACTATATCTGATCTACAAAGTAGGCCAAATTTCAATTTTGTGATATGCTAGTTTAAGTGGAGAGTATGAGTTATTATTGTTATGAAGTTAGTCGAGTTGGCTACATAGGTATATGTATATATATTCTATTTTAAAATGATTTAAACATAGTAATTGTTGAGAGTAAGAAGTTTGTTGAAGACAGTTAGAGATATTGTTTTGAGTTTTCTATTCAGAGAGTATAGTACAGTAAGGCTTCCAAATTTGTTTATAGATATTATTAGAAAGTTTGAGAAAGAATTAGAAAGAAAGCTTAGAGGCTATTTTATAAGTATTAGTATATATGACAAGTAGTTCAATAAATAAGAATAAATCCTTGAAACATAGTTTCAATTGTTGAGAAGTTTTGGAAGGTTGTTGGTATTGTAAAGAGGAATGAAAAGTTAGTTGGTTATATAATTCTTGAATTGTTCGAGTAAGTAAATCAAGTAAAGAAGATGTAAAGAAGTTTTGAATTATTTGTAGTATGAGACTATGTATAGAGAGATTTTTTAAGTAGAAGAGCCAATATTGAGAGTTTTTTTAAATGTTATAAAAGATGTAGTTATTGTATATGAAGATATTTGGATAAAGTTGATAAAGATATAATAGTGTTAGAAGTTGATTTAATAAATTTTTAATTCCAAATAATTTTTGATAGCTTAGTTGAAAAGTAGTAAAGCTAGATGATTTTTTTTGATTATTATTAAGGATAGGGTGTAATATTTAAAATTATATATAAACTTGATAGTATATTTTTTTTATAACTCGAATTACAAAAATTTTTACT
>CAJVPM010002326.1:0-10061 GCA_910592325.1 Scutellospora calospora | reverse complement strand
CAAGATAGTACTGATATGATAATATAAAATTTTTGGACGAAAATCTACACTGTTTTAGTCAAAAAGGAAATGTGGCGGGTCATGGGCAAAGACAAAGGCCAATACAATTATATACACATGTACAAATACATATACAAATGGAAATGATCATAGTTATACCGACAAAAAATATTATTAAGGGGTTAATTAATACTTTTTTAGTAGATTATTAAATTAAATAAAGGATTTTATTTTAGTATCTATTTGTAAAATATATAATACTATTTATAATATTGAAAAAGTAGATATATATTAGGATATTTTATAATTAGTTTATATTAAAAACAAGTATGTTTTTTTAAATTTTAAAATCAGAAAATAAAATAAAATTATCAGAATTATAAATCAGTTATAAATAAAAATTTATATAATTTGTAAGTTACTTATTTCAAAATAAATATATAATTTGTTTTATTATGAAATTCTTTTAAATTATTATATAAATGAGTTTAACTATTTGTTTAGTTTGATATATACAATATATTTTATTGTTATTTAATACATGAATTTTTCTACATCTGGTCAAATATAAACTTTTGTTAGTTAGTAATAGGTTATACAAAATTTATTATCTAAAAAATACTGACAAATAGAATTATATTATGAAAATTTTATTATTAAATTTCAAGTAATTTTTCTAGTATTTACATACCAAAAGTATATTTAAAATATACTTTTTGATAGAGATCTTGCAGTAATTATAAGCTAACTTTGAACAAGTTTTGTAAAAAAAAAAAAATCAATATTTTTAACTAGTATTTATTTAATAAGTAAAGTTATAGAAATGTTATTTTTTTATAACAATTTCTAATAGAAATTTATTAGTTTTTGTAATAGTTTTTTAGTAACTTAAATAAGACTAATTAGAGATCAATTAGTATAGAGAAAATTTTTAGTTCTCATATAAAATACTCAAAATAATACAAAAATTAATAAACTTATATCAGAAACTGTATAGAAAAATAATTTTTTTATAACTTTACTTATTAGATTAATGCTAATAAAAAGCCAATTTTTTACAAATTTTGCTTAAAGTTAGTTAGTAATTACTATAAGACTAATTAATATCTCTAGATTCAAACTATTGATTAAGTCTGTATTGAGAAATTCTAGTTTAAAATTTATATAGAATTTTAATAAAAACAAATTATCTAGATTCTGTTAACTCTAATTCTATTTATAGAAAAAATTCTTCAAAAAGCAAAAAATAAATACTAATACTAACTATAAATTTTCTCTAATCGATTCAAATTAAATAATATGAAAAACTATACTCTATATTTATTATTTTTATTTATTATCATATATTTTTTACAAATAAACTTTATAAAATAAAATACAGTATATTATTTGAAATAGTTTTTAAAAAAATTCATAAATCAAATAGTTCTTCAGAAACTATTAAGCTTGCTAATAAATTAATAAATTAATAATAGTTTGTAAATTTATATCTAATATTAATTACGATATAAAATATATTATTTTTCAAATTTATAAATGAAATAAGTCAATTTAATAATTAAAAAATAGCTAATATAATTATATATAATATTAAAATAAGTTTTGCTTCAGAAAATATTTTTTAATTAGAAAATTTTAAATTTTTTTTTAAATTTACCTTGTTATATAAGATATATATATATAGTATTTTATTAGGTATTTATTAATTATATAGTATTAATTCTATCTAATAAAATTTATAATTTTTTAAAAAAATTTAAAGTCAATTTAAGCTTTTTATTTGTAGAATGAAAGATTTGTTGTAAGATAGCTAGTTCATTATTTAAATAGTATGTAATAATAGTTGATATATTAAGATAGTTAGTTGCATTACTACTTTATTTTGCTGATTTGTATGGATACCATATTTCATAAATATATTTATATAGAGCTATTTTATTGTTTCTATAGTCTTTGCTAAGAGAAATAGAGGAGAAAAGATAATGTCTTTGAGAAAAGTAAATATTGTTATATTTAAGATATTTACAAATATTTTATATTCTAGATTCTAAACTTGTTAACTAATAGGATACTCCAGAGTGAAGTATTCTATAGTCTGTAGTTTATTTTCATACTAGATATAGTTACTATTTTCTGATATTACTATATATTTTAGTCAGTATTCTAAAGGAAGAGCTCTGTAAAAGAGTTATCAGAAAATATCTGTTCTTTTATTAGATATTCAGTTACAATAAAGTAAAGTTGTTGCTATTGAGAATTAGAGTTTTATAAGCAGATTGTTTTGTAAGAATATTGTAATAATAGACTTTTTTCTGAGAAACTAAACTGTTCTTTTTACTAAATATAAGTTGCTTTGTTCATATGCTATAGAGATAGATTCTAAAAGCTAAGGCTAAGTTTCTTTACTTTTATCTATTATTTCTTTTACTTATTTTCAGATTTTGATAAAAGGTTTCTACTTAGCTAGCTAGGTTTTAGTTATAATAGAGTTAGAAAAAAGAGCTATATTAACTAAAATTCTCCTGCTATTATATAGTTTTTTTTTTTGGAACTTAGATGATCTTGTCCTTTATTTATTGAGAGAAAACATAATAATATTATAATATAAATATAAACTAAACTAAGCTAGCTACATAAATGTCCTTTCCTTACAATTCCAGACTTACTCAGCTACCAAATAGTACCTAGATATGATCTAATCGCAATAGTCAAATTTTCCTCCTGAAAGAACAGTTTGCCAAAGCAAAGTCATATTCAATTGATCAATAGAAGGTTACTATATACCATTCTTATCAAGATTACCTAATTCTCTAACCTTCTTTTCCTAGCTTTCCAAGCTGAAGAATTTGTATTCCAACTGACTAATGAAAAAACAAATAATAAGAAAAGTAAAAGGGGAGATAACAAAATATGAGAAAAAGCTACCTATATAAAAAAAAAGAACATACAAAAATAAAATGAAAGAAGAAAAAGAAAGCAGAAAAAAAGATAATCAAGATAGAACATACTATTATAGCTCGTGCTAAGGTATAAAAAATAAAAATTATTTATAGTACTAATATATATACTATAAATCTCGAGTATAACTTCTTATTAGCTATTATTCTATTTATGTAAGCAGATTCATGTTGGCTTCACATATGTTAATTGACTTGTAAACAATCAAGACATGACTTGCCCAAAATAGAAGGTGGTACAAGTGCTAATCTATTGTTGGGGGTGAGCCAGAATCTCCACTTTTTTCAAAATGAAAAAAGCTACAGTCGTCATATCGGTTTTTTTAGTCAAAAGATAGAGAAAGTTGTTTGCAAAAACCAGTTACGAAAGAAAAAAGTGTTGGAGTATTTGCCCAGTGCAAAACAATATTTGTTATTTCTTCTTTCTCTTTACTACTTCTTTTCTTCTTCTTTTTCTTTAAAATATGATAACATAAACTTTCAGCCAAAATAATAGTATTATCACCTGCTAGATCTTTTTGCCTTTTATATAAAGAATACTAGGCTATACAACTCGCATTTTTATTTAATAACTACTATTTTGCTGAATTTCCTAAAGTTGTAAATTATTTTGTAATAAAAAATTTTTTGCTCTGTAATGGTTTAGGTGATTAGTGGAGAGAGTTGTTCATATCATGCTATTATGTAGTTGTTATACTATAATATTTTTTTCTACTTTTATTTATAGAAAATCTTCTTTTAAGAGCCTTAACTATATATTATTCTTACAAGCTATTAAGATATCTGTGAGTACTAGTGCTTGTAGTCTGTATATAGAGTATAAAATATTAAAAGATTATATAATATAGTAATATATATGAACTTTGTTTAATGTAGTCTATAATAAGCTTATTTAGTTTTGAAGTTTGTCTACAGAATAGAGGTAAAAAAATAGCAGTATACTAGATATAAAAAATGACTAGTTAATTAACTATAAGAATACAACTCTTAAGAGATAGATTTTAAATAACTAAGCTATTTAGAAAGTTTTTTATTTTTATTATAATATTTAGCTAGAAAGAGCTAGAAAGATAACCTTTGATATTTATAGAGTATCTGAGTATAGTAATTGTTTTCTCCTGTTGCAGAAGTTTGAAAGTTTTTGTGTTGAAGAATTCAATATGCTTAATATTTTCTGTAAGTAGAACAAGAATAAACTTATACTTATTTACTCACATAATAGAGACTTTTCATATAGTGCAAATACTTTATTAAAAGAAATCTAATTTGAAAATGAATCTATATTTATAGTTAAATTATCTGTGTAAACTGTTGTTTTAAATAATTAGTTTAAATAAAGATGCTATAGAAATTACTAGTAAGTTTTTGTAAAAAAGGTTTAAAGGCCAGAAGATATAGTAGCAGTAAAAGAAGATTTTTTTAGTAGACTCTTTTGTTTATATTGAATAGTTCTGAGAGTATTTTATTATCTATGATATAAGTATACTATTTATTAAAAAGATTTGTAACTACTAATATAAAAATAGAAATGAAGTCTATTCATTATAAGAAAATTATAATTCATTTAGTTAAAAACTTTCTGTTAATTAAAGAATATTATCTAGTTTAACTTAATTTAGTTTGTGATGTTTCTCATTATAGTAATTATATTCAGTATAATATCTGTTATAGATCTTTCTAAAATAAAGTTTTGTTAGTATAAGCTGATTAACTTGTAGTATATTAGATTTAAACAATTAGCTATTATTTTTATAAAGATTTTTATATCTGAGTTAACTAGTATAATTGGTCTTCAGTTATTTAAATTTTCTAGTTTATTTAATTTTTTTAGAATAAGAATAATAAAATTTTTATATTATGAATTAAGAAGTTTTCTAAAGTTAAGTATATTATTAAAAACTTTAACTAAGATAGAAGCTATAATCTTTGCAGTATTTTTAAAAAATTCATATGTGAGTTTATTTGCTTTAAGAGCTTTATAATTAAATAAGTTTTGAATAATTTCTAAAATTTCTTTTTTTATTATATGTTTGATAAGTAACTTGTTTTGATTTAGTATAACTTAGTTAAAGTTAGAAATTAAATATTTAGCTACTTCTAAGTTATAGACCTCTTTCTAGTATAGTTCTTTATAAGCTTTATAAATATAATATAAGATTTTAACTATTTATTCTTCTAGAATATATACAAGTTTCTGATTTTAGTAATAGCTTAGTATAAGTGCTTTTGTTTATATTTAGTAAAAAAATATTTTGTAAATTTTTCCTCTTTGTCATATAGGTATTCTCTTTTTCAGTATCTAGATTTAAAAAATCATCCTGTTAATTATATATTATTATTTTGTATTGTTGACTTTGATTAAGATACAAATATTTCTTCTTAATAAGTTTATTCTATTTAACTATATAGTTTATATTCATAGTCTGCTCTGTATATAAACTGATAATATTCTTTGCTATAGTAGAGTTTTGTGATAATAAAAAGCTAAATATTATTGATTGTTTATTATTGTTACAGAAAGTGTACTCTAAGCCTTCTTATATACTAACTACAGCTATCTAGAGACTTTAAGAAGCAGTATCAAAGAGGAAGGTATAATTCTTATATCATTAAAGAATTATACTCATCTTTAAAGAGGCAGTTCATTTATAATGATTTATAATCGATATATTTTATTAAAGATAGATATATTTAGAGTAAGATATATGAATAGTTATGCTCTATAACTATAGAGAAAAGGAATTTAGACTCTATCTATTATTAGGGAAGAAATGTTTGGAATTATTGGAATTGTTTTTGAATTATTTTTTTTGAATTGTTTTTGAATATTGAACTTGAGAGGGAAAACTACTTGTATTTATATCTTTTAGTAAAGCTTTATGGAAAGGTCAACTAAGGGTCATTAATGGGTTATCTAGATGTCATCTAGGCATTCGTACTAGTGTTACTTAGGCATTACTTAAGCATTACTATAAATAGATTAGCACATTAAGTAACACAGCTTTTGGTACAGTAATTGTTATATTACATCAGCTATCACTTAGGTTTTCTTCGTATCATACATAATAACTTCAAATAAACTTATATTATCATGTAACCAAAGTTCTCATATAGAAAGTTACTTAGAACTATTTTTCGATCTGAATGCTTTTTGAGAGACTTCATTTAGAGGTGAATGTTTTTTATGAATTTCTATACTATAAAATATCTATACTAAAATAATACAAATATAAGAAATAATACTAAAATACTAATAAATATAACTAATAAAAATATAATATAAATTATGCTAAAATCTATCTTATAACATTAGGATTTATATTTTGAGTAACATCTATGTTTGATAACATTTGATAATGTTTGATGATGTTTAACTATGTTTGATGATATTTAACTATAATTAATGGATACGATTAAGTCCTGAGTACAGAAGGATTGACAAAACAGGTGTGAGTAAGTCCGTTACATGAAGTCATATGGCAATACTAACTTGGCTTGGCAGCTAACTGGATTTGGGAGGATCTGTCTCATGTGATATCCAGTGGTAAAGCAGGCAACATCAAGCAACAGATTTAGGAGGATCTACTTCATGTAATATCTGGAGGCATAGATGACTAACTTAGTGGAAGGCTACAGTAGGAACCAGGTTTATACGAATATTGAACAAGGGTATATACAAGCTAGATTGGAATATAGCGTAGCATATTTGGATACCACAACACCCATTGATTAGGAAATTAGTAAAGAGGTATCTGAGATAGGCCTAGGCTTCGAATCATAAAGTTTGTGGACCAATATCAGCTCTGTTGATGTCTTCCAAAATGGGAGTAGTACGAAGTTAGATGAATTATGATAAAAATAGCTAGTTAGAATTAGTATATAGCCAGAGAGTTTAAATAGGGAATTTTCAAATAGATTTCAGGTATAGTAGCTAGTGTAGAACCTTCAGACGGACTACTTAAATTAGATAATCTAAAGTTGTACGTATAGCTAGTTGTACTCTCACAATATGTAATAATTCTCACTATTTAAATCAATAAAATTCAGCTGATAGCATTTGTAAAAAAAAAAAAAAAAAAAAAACTATAATTAATGATATTTAGCTACGTTTGATGATGTTTAACTATATTTGAGAATGTTTAGAAAAAGATATATAAACTTTAGCTTTTCCTCTCTCTTGTAAAGTAGTTTTATAGAATTCTAACAGTTCTTGTATAAGTTCTGTAGTTTCTTACAGTTCTCTAATAAAGTTCTAAAATAATACAGTACTCAATAAAGTCCAAAGTTTTCTATTAATCTCTTAATAAAGTATACCTTAGCCTTGTCAAAAATGCTTCCTTTAAATGAACTGCCATAGTGATGTAATATTCCACTTTGATACTGTTAGAAGTTCTTCTTTCATATCTTATGTTACTTGTAGTATATTGAGAAGGCTATGCCACTTGTAACAATATTAATCTTTAGTTAAAAAGATATTCTATAGCATGTATTCTAGCTTTGGTATTAGGTATACATTATTTATATATAATACTTGGCTTGTTGAGACTATCTTTTTTCTAATTGTATTAGCAAAAAGTCTTGCTATTTGCTTAGTTTTAGACACAATCTGTTTTTTGCTAACTTTTTGTTCTATCCAAATTCCTAAAAATCTAACTGCTTCTTTTTTCTTAATTATGTAGACCTCTTATCTGTCTACTATGATTTTGCATTCATCTTTCTATACTCAAGAGTTTATTGCAATAAGCTTAGACTTAGATAGATTTATTTCGATATTATTAAGCTTGAAGAACTCTTCTGCAATTTGAATAATTTCTTCAAGCTGTTCTTTAGAGCTTGCTATTTATATAGTATTATCTGCAAAAACAACTATAGCTTGTCTTATTTTTTGGGTCTTCATCTTATTTCTTTTGAGATTTTCCCTTCAAAAAACTTCTATTTCATATCTGAGTAGAGAATTTCTCTTGATTTTAGTCAATAGAGGATCATAGAATATTCTTCAGATTAAAGGTAAAATCACTTCTTCTTATTCTATTCTATCTCCTGCTACTATTGATTCTGTAAGACCTAGTGCAGTAATTATTCTAGTTTGTTATTTGTCAAACAAATCTAGTATAAAATTCTGCTTTATTGCTAATACTTTTATTCTTTGCAATACTAGTTTTAAAGAGTTCAGACTTATGGAGTCAAATGCTTTTTTCATATCTTGTAGCATAATTTAGAGCTCTTTATTTTTTTCTTTTGCTTCTTCTATTATCATACTCAAAATATGAATTAGGCTTTCTGTTAAGCTTCCTATTAGCCCTGCAAAGTTTGATCCTTCTAGTATATTATTCTCTCTTATTATTCTTTCTAATCTAGTTTTATAAACTTTAGTTACACACTTTTTAAATATTTCTTTTTTTTTTGGCGATCTTGCACATCATTTTATTAAGGAAAAGCTTATATATACTACAAAGTAAATTACTATCTAAAGTATAATAAATTACCCTCCTTCAACCATTCTGAACTTACTCGACTACCTTAAGGTGCCCAAGTGCGATCTGCTACAGCAACAATTTCTCTCGCAGAGATACTTTCTAAATATTTCTAAAAGTGCTATTAGCCTTATATTGCTTAGATTATATTGCTAGTTTACATCTTTAGGTATCAGATAAATCTGTTCAATTTTCTATTTAAGCAGAATTCTATCTGCTTTTAGATATTTACTAGCAAAATTTCTAAACGCTATTTATATTTCTGCATTTATTTGTTTAATCAGAATATATCCAATTCCTGATAAACCTAGTACTGTACTTGTTTTGAGCTTTTGTAGTATTGAGTTTCATTCTTCTTCAGTTACTCTATTGCTTAAATCTTTGTAGTAGCTTTCATTAATTTTTGTTATTAGTTTATACACTTCTTTCTAGCTATGTAAGAATTCTTCTTGTTTGAAGTCTCTTTTTTTGAACTGCTTTTTAAAATGCTTAGCTGTTCTTCAAAAGACTTCTTTAGATTTATTATAGAGCTCTTTAACTCCTTTTTCATCTGAGAGTAGTCTATCGATTACTATTTTCTCAAAAGATTTTTCTAGCAAACTGTTTATTATTTTTTTTTAGTTATCTCTTATCATTTCGTATCTGCAGTCTACATATTCTCTTATTTCTAATTTGCTTGCTAAACTATTTTCTGCTACTAGTCTGCTTTTAAGTACTGACCACTATCTTGTAAGCTCTTCTTGTAGTTACTCACTCCAAAGAGTTCTCAGTATTACTATACTTAGCTCTGTTTTTTTATTTATCTTTCTTACTTCTTGCTTGATTTCTAATTGTTTTTCTTCAGTTCTACTAGTTCTTATTTTCTTTTTACATTCTTTGACTAGTTTTCTTATCAAGTTTATTGCAGTTTGCAATTCTATATAGATTTTTTTTGGAGCTTTGTTACAACCTGAGTTTAGCATTTTCTTGTGAGGAATTTTGTCTTCTGCCACTTGTTTAATACTATTGCTTATAATATCCTATTCCTTGTTCAAATCTATAATATTTATAGATTCTTTGCTACTTTTTTCAGATTGTTTTCTTGACTATAGCTTCTTATTCAGCTTTTTTTTAAGCAAGCTCTGTAGCTTGTTTTAGTAGTCATTCTAATTTTTCTCTGTTACTTTATTATATAAGAAAATTGTTCTCTTTTATCTTTTCTTTTGACCTGTACCAACTTATTTTTAAACTTTAGATAGTTTAATAGTATTTCTGCTACTACTAAATTATAGTTACTACCTGTTTCTAGTTTCATTTCTTCAATTAGCGTATCTTTAAGGCTGAAAATTAGACTATTTGAGATTCAGATTTGGTCTATTCTTATACTATCCTTGCTATTACTCTATGAAAATTCTCTTTTGCTAAGATATAACTTTCTAAAGATATCAATGAAGTTTTGTTTCATCATCTAACTATGTAGAGATAGCTTTTTAAAGTTGCTATTTGTATTATTGCTCTTATCTATATCTGGTTACATGATATAGTTTTTTTTTTTTTTTTTTTTTTTTTTTTTATTGATACAACATGGCATCGGCTGAACTTTTTATTGGTATTGATAGTGAGTAAATGATTACATATTGTGAGAGTACAA